>PVJX010014756.1:0-44126 GCA_004027295.1 Dolichotis patagonum | reverse complement strand
CCTTTTGATTTTCTCCAAGTTGGGGGAGTCCTTCTTGGCACACTCCTCACTCTGCCTGATGTTTTCTGTGTGCAGGAAAGAGTCACCCACACTCTTGTCAGACTCACCAAGGTCTTACAGTTAGTTGGAGTGAGCTTTACTACTGGCTCTATTTACCCACTGTACACCTCTATTTTAGGGGCATACTGGCCACATTGACTGGAGTCTGCTGAGATCCTGTTTGGGTGAGACAGTTATGGAATCTCCCTTCAAGCTATCACAGTGAATGCAGTGTAGTCCAAGGTTCTAGGACAAAGGGTGGGAGCTGAAGATCAACAGCAGTATTAGGTCCAGGAGATAGACAGTGTCCCAAGGAGCCAGCAGATGTCCTGGGTCTGGCATCCACTGGCCATGAGCCAAGGTCCCAGGGTGGCATGGCACTCCTCAGTGCCATTTGTAGCCACATAGGAAGTGCGTGGCTGCATGGGCCAAGGTCCAAGGGCAACATGCATTCCTGAGGCCTGTGGGGAGTCATGCAGGAAGCATACAGTGGTGTGGGCCAACATCCCAAGGCAGCTTGGCATTCCTCAGTGCCGGCTGGAGCCACACAGGAAGCCAAAAGACTCTTTTTAAAGGACTGAACATCTTTCAGTGATTAAAAATACATTCCAAAGAAGTAAGAGACTTCAACATTGAGCCCCATGTCTCCATCCAGTTATGTCAGTGAAAGACCTCCAAATGATATGAGGGAAACTCCCAACTTGCTAGATATCTGAAACACTGAGTTTATGCTCTGTAAAATCAAGGAATGAATTACAGGAAAAACAGAAATTAAGAGCAGGAAGAATTTATGGAAAGAAAGAAAGTTTCTGTCTAAGAGGGACAAAAGGGGGCCTAGAAAGTGGGTTCCTCTATTGGTATACTTACATATACATAAAGTTCACATTCATCATAGGGAATTTGTTTCTGTACATGATATATTTTGATAGGTATGTATTTATATCTTTTTCTGCCCAAACCCTCCTCTCACTTCATTTCTTCTTCCCCTATTTACAAAACTTTGTTTCCATTTTATCCTTTCTTAAAGAAGTTTTTTATTTTTCCTTTTCCCTTCCTTACTTTTCCCCTTCCCCTTCCCTAGTTCCTCTTTCCTTTTGAACAATTTCTTCCTATTTCATAATACCTGTTGCACTTTTTCATCCCTATTTACTTTGTTTCTCACATCAGGGATACAATATAATGTTTACACATGTAAGCCTGGTTTATTTCACTTACGTGTGACAGGTGCCTCCATTTACCTAGAAATGTCACAAGTTTATTCTTCTTTATGGCTGAGTAGTACTCCCTTGTAAAAAAACACATTTAAAAAAATCTATTCCTTTTTTTATTTTAAAGAGAATAAAACAAAAGAGGACAGAACAAAGCAAATCAGAACAGAACAACATAAGCAACACAGCACTTTACTATAAGACAACCGGACATTAATAGAAGCTATCATAATATCTCTTTCTCTGTTATAGTTGAGCATAATTTCAAATACAATAATATCCATTTAAGAATGCTATTAAGTTTTGAGTGTTGACTTTGTGTCCAACTATGCTGCTGAATTTGGTTCTTAACTGTAGTAATCTATTGGTGGAGTTTTCAGGGTCTTCTATATAGAGTATAATGTTATCTGTAAAAAAAAAGATAATTTAATATCTTCCTTTCCTATTCTTATTCCTTTTATTTCTCTATTTTGTCTAATTGCTGTGGCAAATATTTTCAGAAGTATATTGAATAGGGGTGGAGACAGTAGACATCCTTGTTTTGTTCCTGATTTTAAAGTAAAAGCTTTCAGTTTTTGCCCATTTAGTATGATGTTGCTGTTGGTTTGTCATAGATGGCTTTTATCAGAATAAGGTAGAGAACATCTATTCTTATTTTCTGTAGGGTTTTTACCATAAATGAATGTTGGACTTTATCAAAAACTTTTTCAGCATCTATTTAGATGATCATGTGCTTTTTATCTTTGGCTCTGTTGGTATGGTGTATTACATTTATTGATTTGTGTATGTTGAATCATCCCTCCATCTGAGATGAATCCTACTTGGTTATGATGCATAATCTTAGTTTGTTGCATTCTGTTCGCCAGTGTCTTATTGAGGATTTTTGCATGTGTATTCATTAGGGAAATTGTCCTATAGTTTTCTTTTTCAGTTGAGTCTTTCTCTGGTTTTGGTATCAGGGTAATGCTTGCTTCCAGGAATGACTTTGGGAGAATTGCTTCCCTTTTAATTTCATTAAAAAGTTTCAGTATTAGTGTCATTAAATCTTCCCTGAGCTTCTTGTAGAATTCAACAGTGAATCCATCAGGGCCTGACCTTTCTTTGTTGGTAAGTTTTTAATTACATTTTCAATTTTATTGACTGATATTGAGTTTTTAGAATTTTAAAAAATCTTCTTGATTCAGTTTTGGAAATTCATATTCATCTAGTAATATGTCCATTTCCTCTGTTTTTCACCTTATTAGAGTACAGCTTCCTGAAGTAGACAGAGATTATCTTCTGTATTTCCAAAATATCCACTATGGTTTCACCCTTTTTATTCCTAACTGCATCAGTTTGAATCTTTTCTTCTTTTGATAACATTGGCTAAAAGTTTATCAATTTTATTTAATTTTTGAAAGAACCAGCTCTTCAATTTATTGATTCTTTGCATTGTTTTGTTAATCTCAATTGCATTAACTTCTTTTATCTTTATAATGTGCCCATCAAATGATCTCTGGGTTTGATTTGTCCTTTTTCTAAGAGTTTGAGATTTAAGATTAATTGTTTATTTGCACTCTTTCTGTTTTCCTGATATGAGAATTCATCACTCTCTCTCTAAATTTCTCTCTTAGGACTGCTTTCATTGTGTCCCATAGGTTCTCAAATGTTGTATTGGCATTATTATTTAATTATAGGTACTGTTTAATTTCTTTTTTAATTTCTCTGTGACCCATTGGTAATAACCCATGGAGGTCAGCAGGAGAGCAGCAGAATTTTAAGTGTTTTTGGTGCATCATGCTTGGCATGGAGCATGGATTTAGTGAATCAGCTACAAGATAAATGCCTAATATTGAAGAGTGGAATGCAAAACTTGCATTAGTTTTTAGAAAAAAAGTTTGTTGGAAGTTATTGTAAATCAAGCCCCAAGATTTCAGTTGGAGGTAACTTCTTGCTCTTCAGTGAGGAAAAACTTCTCACGGGTCTTGGAGAGTACTTCACAAGGGAGAAAGTGAATTTTCAAAACCTTCTTTTGTATTACTAGATCCATTTTTTTAAGAACAGGATACGTTTATTGAGAGAAAGAAAGATTCTGTCCAAGATAGAGAGAAGGAGTCCCTCGTGTGTTGCTAAAGACTCTGTCTTTTCTAAGGTCTTTTATAGAGCAAAATCATGGGGTGAGGTGGGTCCAAAATAGGGAAAAATGAGAACTTGAAAGGCAGGCAGGCATGAACTAGGACAGAAATATAGTCAAACAATAAGATTAAAAGTGTAATTGCTCAGGTAAAATTGATTAAATCAGGATCAATAAGGAAATGAGTCACATTAAAAGTGGGCATGAATACAGAATAAGATCCTTGCTGGTAAATGGTTGGATTACTGGCTCCTTCTGGCTTCCTCAAGGTGATTGACACCCATTTACAATACCAATGCCTGGTGTTTATACTTAGGGTGTGGTTACATTTGTTTTGTGTTTTGTCTTGATATCTGGCCTGCAGTAAAAGTGTCTGTCTCCTCCAAGGTTGCAAGATATCTGGTCTTCTTCACTGGTTCCTTCAAAGGCCTATCCCTGTATGACTGCCTTTAATATTTCTATCTTATTTGGCTGCCTATAACATTCCTCCCTCTGAAATAGTACCTCAAACTACCATTAAGGGGTAATGGGTGATGACTGACTTAGGTTCTTCAGTCTAAAGGGGATCATAGTTGTTGACTGGCAGTCAGAGACACTCTATTGAGGGTCTCTCCCTTTGTCCTGACATAATAAAACTGAACATAATGCTAATCATAACTGACCTAAGAGTCTACCACATGATTACAGTGCTGAAAGGAAACCCAGTTAAAAACAAACCTTGTAAACTTTCCTCTGCTGTGATATTCTACTCTAACTTTTTTCATACTTCTACATCTTTATGACTTTCAGAATTTAATCATAAGGATAACCAGTAGGTTTTTGACCTCTATAGAGCAAACTGGATATATTAAACTGCTATTAAAATCTTTAACAGTATAATGTCATCTTCAGTAATGGATTTTTATATTAGTTCAATCTTGGATTCATCTTCAAAATTTCCCTCAAATATCTTCTTTGGTATTTGTTATGCAACCATTTCTTAGGACTGTTCTGCCAAAGTCCTTAGTTTATTCCCAGTTTTCACATAGTGCTACCTGAATTCTTATTGTTAAGTGTATAGTCATTTTGTTTGTGTATATGTTATTACAGTATGCAGATGTAGATATTTATGTTTTCATAAATTATGTAAAAGGATCAAATTGATTCATTACCACATAAAAATTTGAGCCACATGTGCCAATTCATATTTTTATTTAGAAATTTTAATTCATGATATATTTAAATTTTAATTCATTATATATAAATATATATTAGCACACGTTCAGCTTAAGAATAACCAGATTTTATTACCTAATGCATCATATTGTTATATAATTTTAACTGTTTAAATTCCTAATTCCAGATCAAAAAACCCTCCAAAAACCAGGAATACAGGAAGTCTATCAAATAATTCTCAGAGCATTCATGCAGATACTACCTTTCAACATCTCAGAGAAATAAATCTTTCTCCAACTCCTCTGTCACATCAGAATATTGCAACTCTGACTGCCTAAATGTACAGAGCAACCACCGTGAGGGAGGGTAAAGCTACCCTTCAGTGTCATAACTTTGTTCAATGCCATTTGAAAAAACCTTCCCACAGCCAGCAGAGGTGCCGGGATGGTGCAGGGAGGTGGGGATCTTTGGGCCTGCTCAGGGTGCTGGGCCCTGCACTTTGGCTTCTGACCTACCCTAGGCAGTCTGCCAACCCTGAACCAGTACCTCCACCCCACAGTCCGGATTTTATTTGGGAAGAAGCATCATAGAGAGTCAGAAGCAGAAATGTGTGTTCCTTTGAGAGCAAACATAAAATCCTTAAAAGAAAACACAGGGGAAGACTTTATGGCCTTGAATTTGGCAATGGTTGCTTAAATACAACACTTAAACCACAGGTAATAAAAGAAAAAAATAGATACACTGGACTTCAAATCTTTTGTTTTTAAAGCGTGCATCAGAGGACTTCAAGAGAGTGAACAGACAACTCACAGAAAGGAAAAAAGTATCTGAAAATCATTAATATCCAGTATATGTAAAGAACTCCTGCAGTCCATTAAGAAAACAAACAAACAACAACAACAAAAACAATTCAGAAATTGCCAAAGGATATAATAGACTTTCTTCTAAGAAGATATACAAATAATCAAAAAGCATATGAAGACCTCCTCAATATCATTACAAAAACGCAAATCAAAACTACAATGAGATACCATTTCATACTTGCTATAATGGCTATCTCCCATCAACGACAACAAAAAAAGGAAAATAATATGGAGAACATGGAACCCTGCAGCGCTGCTGGTGAAAATGTAAAATAGTGCTGCTGCTGTGGAAAACATTTCATGCTTCCTCAAAAATTTACAAAGAAGGCTAAATGTGGTGGTGCCTGCTTGTAATCCCAGTACTTGGTGGGCTGAGGCAGGAGGATCTCTGTGAGTTTAAGACAGCCTGGGCTACACAGTGAGTTCAAGACTGGCCTGAACTACATAGTGAGATTCAGTCCCAAAACCAAAACCAAAACAAACCCTCAAAACTAAAAAGAATATGACCTAACAAGTCTATAACTGTGTACTGCTATATAGTTAAGTATACATCCAAAAGTGATGTGGTATAGAAACTATCTAAATTCCAAAATTTAGTAGTTTAGGTCTTCCCTGTTGTCAGAAAAATAGTCCATTTCTGTTGTATTGTTTAACTATCATCATCCCCACTAAACTCAATTGCCACCTTTGGAGAAGCAGAGAAAATAATATGAACTTATGACTCCATAGTTGCTAGAAATGAGTTTTGAAGACTTGAATTTGGTCTTAGTCCCCTCTGCATCAATTTGAAAGGTTGCTGACCTCTCAGACCCTTTGCTCTCACCACTCATCTTTGCAGCATTTATTCAACAAAGATACACTGAACACTTGCTCTGTGTAAAGCATTGGGAACCACCCTGATCCTCAGCACAAAGAAAATCTGAGACTTCCTCAATTTGTGACACCCACTGATTTTAGTTGCCTCCCTTTTCAGAATTTTCTTTTGCTTTGTTGCCACCTAGCCTCTTACCACTCTGCCAACTCCAATGTGTTTTTTCAAAATAAAAAAAATAATAAAACCTTCCTCTTTGCTAATAATATATAAAAGTAGGCAACATTACTGTACAATACACTGCTATGTATTTGCTTGGGTAGCTGGGAAAATCTGTGAGCATGGGACTTCTTTTCTCACCTTCCAGTTTATATATTTACCTCATAATTCAGAAGACTTGAGACATCTATCAAGATTAAATACCAATTTCCCATGAGTGGAGTAACACTGAAATAATCAAATAGGAACTGTTTTTAATTGTATCCTCTCTCCACTTACTCCTTACTGGATTACACAGCATGATGATATGGAGATCAGCAGTGGATACCATAATGTCTCTTTTTCTTCAAAGTAGCTGTTCATTTCGTCACACATAATATAATTGATTCTTGCAAAGTGTTTAGGTGAAGTTCTAGGCATGTATAAGCCTCTATACATATTAGAGGAAAAAACAAACAAAACAAGTTACTAGAAAAACAAGAAACAAAAAAGACAAATAACAATAGCAAAGAGCCCAAAACAGTGATGATATAGGTCTTCAAAACAAGGTGTTAGGAACATAAGTAAGGTTGCTATTTTACACGGTGATCTTCAAAAGAGTTCCTCAGATCACCAGACACAAACATGCAGAATTGTTCCAATCCTATGGATGTCAGCTGTTTTGTTTCAAAGACTCATAGAATTTGTAGCACAATCATCTTAGCTATGCTAAATGTGTTTATACAAGTTTGGATATTTTTTCTTTTCCCTTCCCTTTCCCTGAGAAATCATTTTTCTCCCTTAAGCAGATTCTTACCCTTTCACTGTATTTATTGAGGATTTTGTATCTTATGTACTCTTACCATTTCTTACACTAGGGAGACTATATAGTATTTACACATGTGAGTTTGATTTATTTCACTTATGAGTATGGTCTTGAGTTGCATCCATTTACTTATAAATAACTCAATGTGATCATTCTTTATAGCTGAGTAGTACTCAATTGTATAAAAGTAACACATCTTTTTATCCATTCCTCAGTTGATGGGCATTTAGGTTATTTGCAACATCTAGCTATTAACAATTGTGCTGCTATAAACATGGGTGCACATATATCACTGTGGTATGATGTTTTCAGGTCTTCTGGGAATATGCCCAGAAGTGGAATAGCTGGGTCAAATGGGACTTTCTTTTTTTATATTTTAAAAAGAATAAAACAAAAGAGGGCAGTACAGAGCAGATCAGAACAGGACAACATAGGCAACACAGTACTTTACATTCATTAAGACAACCGGACATCAACAGTAGCTATCACAGTATCTCTTTCTCTGCTATAGTTGAGCATAGTTTCAAATACAATAATATCAGACATAACACAATAGTATAAAGCCATTCAAAGAGTGAAAGAATTACAGGGCTTTCTGAACCGAATAACAGAAAATGATCAATGGGTACTATAATATCTCATTTTCAATAGAAAAATTTTGTTTAAACTATCACACATATTCAAATCCCAATAAGACACAATGTGATAGATAGAACCAATGGTAGTAGAAGAATAGAAGCATGGTAGGACTTCTAAGAAGGAAGATATTAAATCAGCAATAGCTGTCATAATGTTTTGTTTTCTTCAAGACAGCTGTTCATATCATCACACATGATATAGTCAAACAAAACAGAGTAAAACCATTCCAACTGATGAATGAAAACATTGAAAGGCTTCAAAGCTCTGAGATGGGGACTCATGCTTACCATAAAATCTTATATACTTTTATCAACTCTCATACTAAGGAGACTGTATGGTATTTACACTTGTGAGTTTGGTTTATTTTGCTTAAGAGAATGGTCTCAAGTCGTGTCCATTTATTTATAAATATCTCAATGTGATCATTCTTTATAGCTGAGTAGTACTCCATTGTGCTGGATACAAAGTCAATACTCAAAAATCAATAGCATTTCTATACACTAACAACAAAAGTACTGAGATAGAAATAAGAGAAGCCACACCCTTTATACTAGCATACAAAAAAAATGAAATACTTAGGAATTAATCTTACAAAAAAAGTAAAAGAGCTATACAGCGAAAATTATAATACCCTGAAAAAGGAAATCGAAGTGGACCTCAGAAAATAGAAAGACATCCCCTGTTCATGGATAGGAAGAACAAACGTTGTACAAATGGGAGTTTCAATCCCAGCTTTTTGAAGAATCTCCAGACTGATCTCCATAGTGGTTGCACCAGTCTACACTCCCAACAGTGCAGAAGTGTTCCTTTTTCCCCACAGCCTCTCCAGCATTTGTTGTTGGTAGTTTTCTTTAGCCTGGCCATTCTTTCTGGAGTGAGATGGAATCTCAGTGTTGTTTTAATTTACATTTCTCCAATGACTAATGATGCTGAACATTTTTCATGTATTTATTTACTATTTGTATTTCTTCATCTGAGAACTTCGCATTTATCTCAACTGCCCATTTTAGAATTGGGTCTTTGAATTTCAGGGGTCTGATTTTTTTAAATTCTTTATATGTTCTAGATAGAAGTTCTTTGTCTGAGGGACAATTGAATAAAATTTTTAAAAAATTCATGAGTTTCTTTTTACTCTGTTGGAGTTTTTTTTTGACATGCAAAACTTTTTAATAAGACAAAATCCCAGTTTTGATTCTGGGAAGTATTTCCTGTGTGGTTTGCTTTTTCTTCATGAATTCTCTGCCTACTCCTATGTCTTCAAGATTTCTACCTACTTTGTCTTCCATTAGATTTAGTGTTTCAGTTTTAATATTTAGATCATTGATCCATTTTGACTTTGTTTTAGTTTAGTGTATGGTGATAGACATGGGTTTAGTTTTAGTTTTCAACACATGAAGAGCCAGTTTTTGTACTTAATAAAGAGGCTATCTTTCTTTAAGTGAACATGTTTGGCCCCTTTGTGAAAAATAAGGTGGCTGAGTATGTTTTTAGTTATGGTCATATCTTCTAATCTATTCCATTGATCTTCAGGTCTTTTGTTATTCCAGTACCTCATTGATTTTTATTACTGTAGCTTTGTAGTATAACTTCAAGTCAGGGATTTGATGCCTCCTGCCTTGCCTTTGCTGCTTAGAATTGCCTTTGCTATTCTAGGTCTCTCTGCTTCCAGATAAATTTTAGGAATGATTACTATAGATCTGTGAGATATGGTAATGGTATTTGGGATTAGAACTGCATTAAATCTGTATAGCAATTTTGGGAGAGGGACCATCTTCATAATATTTGCTCTTCCTATCCATGACAAGGAATGACTCCATTTTCTGAGATCCTCAGTTTCTTTTTTCAGAGTATTATAATTTTCACTGAATTCTTCCGTCTGTACCTTCTTGAGAGGTGCCCAGCCCTTCTTTTATTAATCTACTTATCTCTTGTTTAATTTGAATTAATGTTTCAGTTTTGGTCCCGCTTACAAGGTCCTGAAGATATCTCTTTATGTCCGCTAATGCTGTGTTTGATGTTGCATTATTGCTGCCCTCAATCTCTTTTGTATTTACCTCTCCTGGATCAATGTTCTCAGGGTTGGGGGCTGGGAGTTGTTTCTTATTTCTCCCTTTCGTCATGTTTTTGGTTCCTTCCATACAAGTGTACAGTGTAATTCCCAGATCCTTTTCTTGTTGGTTAAGGCTCCTCTAGAGGGCGCAGGCCAGGAGCTTTAGCCCTCTTCAATAGGTTATCAGAGATTAGAGTTCACCCACGGGCAGTGTGCACTAGCTCCTCCCCTCCGGGCCAGTCAACCCCTGCAGGCCTTCACTGCGTCAGTGTGCACTGATCACAGGGAAGTATTGTAGCGACTCACTGTCTCCCCGCCAGGGGCGCGGCCTAATCCAAGCAGATCCACCAATCCGCTCGGCGAGGGGAGCAACCAGCTGAAGCCACTTCCTTATGGAGTTAGGGCTGTCCTGCCCAAATCCAACATGTCGTCCAGTCGGTTACCCCTTTCCCGTGGGAGGGTCCCATTCCCACCACTCACCACGTGCAGATGCCTGTCCTGAGAACTATAGGACTCCCCAACCTCTGACTTCAGCGCGGCTGCGGTGGGAATTCACGGTGCCTCCGGGTGGGTCGAGTGCAGGGCCGGTCCGGGCGAGCTGGATGCGATGTTCAGGTCGGGCAGGAATTCAGGTGGCTCGAGGAGGGCGCTGTGCTCGCTGACCTTAGCTTCTCTGATGGTAGTCCCAGGACCTCATATTCGAGTGGTTTTTTTGTGGTTTAGTTTTCCCCTGGGTTGTGAGAGTCATCTCTATCTGTTTGGGTCTCTCCAGGGTGTTTTATTCTGGCATTTGAGCTGTCTCTCTCAGAGAGGGTCTCTCTCCTGCTACCTACCAGTCTGCCATCTTGTTCAATCTCCACATCTCTCTTTGTGGGTTTTTTGTTTTTGTTTTCTGTCTCTTTTGAGACAGTGGTTCACTATTTGCAGTTTGAGCTAGTGTTACACTCACTTTGTAGCCCAGGCTTCCCTCAAACTCTCAGTGATTCTCCTGCCTCAGGTCACTGAGTGCTGGGATTATAGGCATGTGCCACCACACCCAGCCTACTGTTTACATTTTGGTGCCTATAATCCAAGACTTTTTTCTATAATTGTGTACACTTATTGTGTATATGCATATATAGACAAAAATTATATATACTGTATATAACATATTTTTTTAAAAAACACAAAAAGTCATATTGTACAGATTGCTTTGTGAGCTTTTCTACATCAGCATTTAGAATACTATTGTAGTATTTTTATGGTTATATAAGGTTTAACTTGTTAAAACGTCTTTCTAGTTTGGGACATTTAGGTTGTTTCCAATGTTCTGTTATTAAAAACACTGAGGCAATCAACATCTTTAGCCAGATAGTTTTTGTCTATTCCTCTAGATAAACTCTGTTCTTCATTTTCCTGAGGGATTAGGTTTACATTAACTGGTTTCTTTGACCTCTGGCTTTCAGTGAGCTTTGCCCAGCAGGAGATGACAGGGAAGGACAAGAGAGATCAAGTGCTTGTCCTTGTGAGGTCTCCTAGACCTTCAACTATTCTCATGGAGGTCACTACCACATAATGCTCCTCTGAGTTCTCAGAACTCACCCCATCCTTGTCCCTTTCCTGCAGACCTGTGGGTGGTGACAACTCTGGTGTTGCTGCTGGTATCCTTGTATCTTGGAGCTTTGCTACACCTCCTCCTTAAATCTGTAAATTAACCCTCTGGAATTAGCCTGCTTTGAATGTACCAGTTATTCTCTGACTGGAATAGCCTTTGTATATAAACACTACTGCATGTTAAACTATCCTTTTTAGCTATAGTCCAAAACAGAGCATTTGCCAAGACCCTAAGTATGCTCATTCTAAAATGTGTGATACATGCCATTGCACTCCTTTTAAGTGAACTGCCTGCAATCTTGGTTTATAGAAAGTTATTATTTAAAGAATGTATAATGTATGCTCTGGACCTAAAGCATGTGAGAATATATCCAATGATCTAATAAAGAAATTGGCAAGGAATAGAGTAATGCTGAGGTACCCCATTGCAATCATATTAGTACTTATTTGATTTTTCATGTCCATTAATATTTATAGTTGGGTGCACTGGCATTTGGTACATACATATTTTTATGATTATCTCTTCCTCTTGGATTGTTTCCTTTACAAGGATTTAATGACCTTTGTCTCTTTTAATCACTCTTAACTTGAAATCCACTTGTCTGAAAATAGAATAACTATCCCTGTTTTTTTCCAGGTTCCCACCACATGGAATATTGTTTTTCATCCTTTGGCTTTCAGTCTGTGGATTTCTTTGTGGTTTAAATGTATTTCTTGTATGCAGCATATCATTGGATCTTCCTTCTTAATCCATTCTGCCAGTCTGTTTCTTTTGTTGGAAAATTGAGGCCATTAACATTTGATGATTATGACGGATATGTATTGCTTATCTTTACCATGTTATTTTCCTGTTGTTGGTTCCTTTTTCCGCTCTCTGTTTAATTGTTTGCCTTGCCTGATGAATTCATTCTGTTGGGAGTCATACAGTTGTAATCCTTGTTATTCCTTTCTAGAATGCCCTTCAGGATATTTTGGAGCGCTGGTTTGGTATTCATGAATTTCCTCAGGTACTCTTTGTCATGGGGGTATCTTATTTTTTTTTTTTTTGGAAGTATCTTATTTCTCCATCAATTTTGAAAGATAGTTTTTGTAGGGTATATCAATCTGAGATGGAGATTGTTTTCTTTTGGGGCTTGGAATACTTCATTCCAAGCTCTCCTTGACTTGAGGGTTTGTGCTGAGGAGTCTACTATGGTTCCCATGGGTTTTCTTTACAAGTGATTTGATTCTTTTCTCTAACAGCTTTTAATATTCTTTTTTTTTTTTTGTACCAGGGATTGAACTCATGACCTCGCACTTGCCAGGCAGGTGCTTATACCATTGAGCTAAATCCCTGGTCCCTAATATACTAGTGTTGAATTTCTGAAGTCTTGACTATTATATGCTTTGGAATAGATTTTTTATGGCTAATTGAAGTTCCATATGCCTCACTTATTCATATGTCAAATTCTTTCACCCTATCAGAGAAGTTTTCTGCTATGGTATCTGTGAACAGGTTATGTATTTGTGCTATCTTTTGCTCTTTCATTGATTCCAATCAATCTTATGTTATTCTTCTCTGCATCATATAGCAGCTAATAGATTGATTTCTCATGATCCCTTGCTGTTTTTAAGAAATCTATCTTTTCCTGATCATCAACCACAATCATATCTTCAATATTTGACATTCTGTCCTCACACCAACTCATTCTGCTGCACATAATTTCAGGGGAATTTATAATCTCAGTAGCTGTTTGAATCTTGTTTTATGGATTTCATTTCTTGCTTATGTTGGGCATTCATTTTCCTATGCTCTTCTATTTTTTTTAAATCTGTGTCTGCTCTCCAATCACTAAGCATGTCTTCTGTTGCAGTCATCATCACTGTAGTTGAGAAATTATTTCTGATTTGATTTTTTTTCTAGAGCCTTTCCTTTGTTGTTACTACTTCAAAGAGTCCAGGTGGGTGACTTTCAAATTGTCCCCCTCATTGCCCCCTGGGTTTGCCTTTGGTGAGCTAGAAGTCTGGAGTTACATCTTTTTAAAGTGTTTTCTCATTTTGTATTTTTTAAAGCTTGATTCCTAGGATGATGCTTGTAAATTGCTTACAGTGAGATTCTTTATTGCCAGTATTTAGAACCTTTAGGAAGTGATTACTTCTCAGAGGTGACTTCTAGGTGCAGCTGGCTTTGGGTTTTGAGTCTGTTGCAAGATCCTACCTTTTCCAATTCTTGGAGAAGTTGCTGCCTACTTGGCCCAGCCCCTGTTTCTTTGGTACTGGCCTATGATATTTTTTAATGATCCTTAGGCAGTCTCAGTCTTGGTATACCAGGAAGAACAACTTGTTAGAAAAATTATGGCACCCTAGCTAAAGTGATACAATCAGCAGTAACAATAGCATCAATCACAGCCCAGAAAATGACAAACCAAGGTAATTATTAATTTGCCACTTTTAACCATATGAACCAGATCTGTGGTTATATAACAAACTTTAAAGCAAACCAGAAAATTTTATGCAGTAATAAGCCTACAATATGGTATTTTATCCTCATGGGATAAAAAGGGGCTAGGGGAATAAATAGAAGAAAATGAAGAGATTAGAATTAAGGCTGGAGGACAAAGATAGATGTTGTAAGTTTTGGGGATCTAATACAGAAGATGAGTGGAGAAAGAGATGGAAGAGGTAAAAACAAGAACAGAACATAGGGCCAGCGGTTTAGCTCAGTGGCATAAGTGCCTGCTTGGCAAACATGAAGTCTTGAGTTTGATCCCCAGTACCAAAAAAAAAAAACCAGAACAATAGCAAAAAAGCTAGAAATTATGTTCACACTCATAAAAACAAAAACAAATGATGAGGGAAAAAACAAAAGAGAGAAGAAAAATAAATAGAAGAAAGAAAAGATAAAGAGAAAAAAATGTCCACTTCAAAGTGTGTATTTGCTGGCACCGATAGACACCAAGGACAGACAGAGCCCAGATCCATGTCAGTCAATCCTAGCAAGCTAGCAGAGCTCCCCGGTGGAGAAGAGGATAATCTCAGCTAGCCTGCAGTCTTATTTTCACTGAAGTTCAAGCTTCTAGGCTGGAACCAAATCCACCCTGCCTACAGCACCCTCCCTGCAGGCTTGGACTGGGGGGTGCCAGGGGACCCACTAGATGGAACCAGCAGCCACTCAGTGTCCTGAGCTCACCTGGCCACTCTCCAAGGTGTCTCCCAGCCAATTGCCCTCTCTTGTGGAACATCCATCTAGAACAACTCACCAGCCACAGCAGTCTGCTGCATCCACTGCACACTGGATCCAGCACACTGCTCCACTTGCACGAGGCCTCTGGGGTTCTCAGCCATTACCATGTGCCTGCAGTTTCCAAATGCACCTCCTGTGCAATGAGAACCACCTTGCGAGAAGTGTTGCCTGCTTCCTCCTCCTTCTTTGTTAAAGTCTCTCTCTCTCCTTGCTCTCCCTGTGGTCCTCAGTTCATGTTTCAGATGCTTCCTGAATGCCAGGGACCCACTTCCTTTTTCTCCTCTTAACATTGCTATATTCCAGTGCTTGGATGCCAAATCTCAGAGAGGCTTTTCTCTGTTGCTCATCATTTTGAGACCCCTAAATGTTTCTTGACTTTTTTTTTAGTGAGATTCAGTGGACTAAAGCAATAAAATCCAGTCAGTTGTGAGACGGGGTTCTGGGACATCAGTCATCAAATTCCCAACACGATTAGCCATGTCTCCAAGTTTGTGTTCACTTTTTAATTTAATACCAGAATCTACCAGTGAAGACTGTTTATAGGTAAGGGTTTTTAAGATAGTAAGAAATTTAAGGTGAGTGTTGCTGTTACATAAGTTTTCTACAGCTTGGGTTGCAAAAAGTATTTGCACCTTTTATAGTTTGAACTATGTGACTGGAAAGTTTTGCAAGTCAAAACTGTTGAATTTTTGTAATTTTTCTTTAAGCCAATTAAGTTCGGTTTTGAACCTTCATTGGTTTGAAAATTAACCCAGTCATTTGCTAGACTCCTGCACACTTTTTCTTCTGTTGGCCCCACCCTCCCTCTTGCTTCCTCTCCTGCCTAGGAATGTGTCAGAGTTCAATGGAGAAGGGGGTAAAGGACAGGGCCGAGCATCGGACAGGTTAATGCTGTGTCTTCCATGTCCCTGTCTGCAGTTCTTCCTGTGATGCTCCAAGATGGGCATCCAGAGGGCACAAAATCTCAGAATCTGTATGCCAAGGAGCACTGTCAGTGGTTTTGTCTCTGGGGTTTCACTGTTTGCACAGTAGCACAGCCCTGAGTGCAAAGGAGTTGCAGATGTCCGTGACAAGGCTTGGAGAAAAGAAATGGAGGTTCGTACCCAGGATCTGTATCACCCCAGGCACTTAGGGAATATTAACTGAAGGAAGAAATAAAATGATCTGAAATCTCAGCCCAAGCAGAATGAGCAGAAAAATAGGAATAGCAAATACTTGCAAGACTCTCATTGTGGCAGGCTTTTTTCTAATTACCTTGCATACATTAACTCACACAGTCCTCCCTCACTATAGGAGGTGTGTAACTAGGCAATGCTAAAGTAAGTTTGTGGCAGACTCTTGGAGACTGACTCAAAGCCCACATACTCAGCCTGCATTACAGCCCACCATGGAAGCAAGACCGCTGTCTACTTAATGAAGAGCAAGGCCCGAGACATTGCTCATCGTTTCAGCACAGATTCCTCCAGTGGCATTTATCTGTGAAACTTAAAATCACTTACCAACATTCTGGCATGGAGTCAGCCCACTGGCATTCCTATTTGGCACACTTTGCAGGAATGGTCGTGTGAGAAAGAATTTTTGGCTGATGAATGGCTACAAACAGGGTGGCACAAAGCTTGATGGGGACAACGAATGCAATCAGGAAATGCTGACCTGGAGCTTGGAGTGGGTAAGCAAGGTCATGAAGGATGGAAGGCAGCAGCTGTGTGTAGAGCATATTGGCACACACAGTCTGGGAAGCACTGCTTAATTTGAACTGAAATAGGTATCTTGAGAGACAGAGAAGCAAGGAGTGACCAAAGCCGCAAACCAAATTAGCAATTCTTTCATTAATCTTTCCAACCGCATTGACTCTTGGGAACATAGCTTTCCAATGAGTGGAATACAACTCATTCTTCTACATCATTTTTCAACATGATACAGAGCTATGGGCCCACAGATAAAAACAGGAAGTAACAGAGTAGGTTTCAAGCTGAGATCTAGTGGGCATATGTGAGCCAGTTCGTGAAAAAGGGTACCTCTTAAGCTTTTTGAAATGGCAGTTCTGGGGTATACTTGAACTCATAGGTGTGAACAGATACTGGTTCTCCTTTACTTCATATCTCAGGATTGGGGGCTCTCTCTGTTATTTTCCTCTTCTCTGCTGTGCTCATAGCTCTTGTATGCAGCCTAGGCCTGAGCTTTGTGACTCCTGGTATCAGGGGATTCACCCCAATGGAAACATGCTTTTGACCTCTGTGTGACTTGGGTTCCATGTTGTTTTGGATCCACTCATTCAGCTTGTAAGAAGAAGGTATTTCATGGACCACTGACTTTTTATTCCAGGCCTCAAATGATACTTCAAATAGATAACTAAAGTTTAAAAAGAACTTTATTTAAATTTTCAATTCCTTAAAGATTTTCATAAAGTTAGCCTCCAAAACAAAAACGTCATTCAAGTCGTAGTGTCTTCACATTTATAAAAGTATTTCTAGATCTAACTGCAAAAGATTTTTTGTCTTTGTTTTTGTTTTTGAGGCAGGTTCTCACCATGCAGCTCAGGCTGGATTCAAACACAGCAATCCTCCTGCTGCAGCCTCCTGAGTGCTGGAATCATAGGTGTTTGTCACCATACCTGGCTCCTAGTGCAAAAGATTTTTAATTTCCTTTCCAAATAAGGTCAGATCAGCTTTTAGATGATTCACTATGAACCTAATTATTTATAAAGGCATGCAAATCTAGACCCAAAAGAAATTTCAAAGATGAATTACAAAAATCTCTTTGTTTAGAGATTGTATGACTTGTTACAACACCCTACATCTGAGGATATGGCAAAACCCAGGGCTAGAGGGAACATCTTTTCCCCCTCCCTCTTTCAGGTGATCATTTTCTTCCTCTCTCTCTCTCTCTCTCTCTCTCTCTGCACAGAGGGAGGCACAGTAATAGCTCAGGTTGGCTTGTTTTGGCTCTACCTTCTCCTTCTTCCCTTCCAAAGGCTCTGCTACCAAGGGTGTCTACTTATGACTACCCTGCTGGAAATTCCAATTCTTCTTCATCAGTTCTGAAGTTACTATTTATGTTTCAGTTGTTTATTTTTTAAATTGCCCGGGACCTAACAAGGAAGAGGAATAGTATTGCTGAAGTTACCTTCAAGACTCCAACGCGTTATGGAGGCTTTGGCTTCCAGGCC
This sequence comes from Dolichotis patagonum, assembly GCA_004027295.1. Lineage (NCBI taxonomy): Eukaryota > Metazoa > Chordata > Mammalia > Rodentia > Caviidae > Dolichotis > Dolichotis patagonum. The sequence goes on along the minus strand of PVJX010014756.1, from coordinate 26,239 downwards.
TCCTACTGCACTGCTGCATGCTTCCCATGGCATCTCTGAAGGAAAACAGCAGTGTCAGCACACCAGTTCAGGGTCAATAGGCTTCGTCTTCATTCTTCTTTGTACTCTCCTTAGTACAAAACTAAGCACATAGTTGATTCTCGGTCTCCTTATTAAGTGAAACAGGTCCTGCTCTGGAGACCTTCCTTAAAAAGGATATTTTAAGGTAAATAAAAATGAAGCAACAGATAAGATGATTTATGGATATCAGCTACACAATTATGCTGGCTGCATTTAACCACATATCTTGTTTCATGTACTCTTACCAGTAACCCCGAGCATAAGGTGTTATTCTCTCCCTTTTTATGTATGAAGAAGTTGAAGTCTAGAGTCATCAAGAAACTGCCCCAAGGCTGTACAAAACCAGCACAGAAAGTTATGGACACTGACTCCTATACTAGGAGGTTTTTGTGTCTTTTTTTTTAGTATAATTAATTTTTAAAACTTTTAATTGTAAAATAGATACCGCATTTACTATTAAAGCCATTGTAATGTGTGGGATTCAGAGTCATATAGTGCACCCACAATTATTGTTCTCTTTCCAGAGCTCTCACCCCCAAAGGGACACGCCATACTGGAAAGGGGCCATCTCCATCTTTCATCCTCCAGCCCCAGACAACCACTTATTTACTTTTGTCTCTACAATTTTCCTGTGCCCACTGCTTCAGGTAAGTGCCACCCTGCAGTATGTCACCTTTTGTGTCTGGCTTCTTTTATCAGACAAAATGTTTTCAAGGTTTATCCATGCTGTAACTTGATCCAGCACTGAACATTGGTGTGCAGATATTTTGTTTCAATCTCTGATTTCAATTCTTAAGGTATACATTTAGAAGCAAAACTGCTAGGCTATACAGTAGTTTTACATCTGATTTTTGAGGAACTTTCATACTATTTTGAACAGGTTCAAATGATACTTCCTACATTCCCACCAGGAATGCATGAAAGCTCCAACTTCTCCACATTCTCAACATTTTTCATGTTTTTCTTTTTATTAATAAACCATTGTAACGACAATGAAATGGTATCTCATTGTAGTTCTGATTTGCATTTCCCTTATGACTAAGTGACACTGAACATTTTTCCATGTATTTGTTGTCCATTGGTATAGGATCTTTGAAGAATTGTCTATGTAGGTACTTTTCCAATTTTTAAATTGAGTTTTTGCCTTTTGTTGTGGTATTATAAAAGCTCTTTATATTCTGGATTCTAGACCTTTATCAGATATATAATTTGCAAATATTTTTTCCAATTCTGTGAATTTTCTTTTCACTCTTTTGATAGCATGTTTACATACACACAATGCTTTAATTTTGATTGAATCTAATTAATCTGGTTTCTTGTTCTTGTGCGTTGGTCTCATATCTAAGAAATCATTGCCAAATGCAAGTTTGTGAAGATTTATCCCTGTGTTTTCTTCTAAGAGTTTTGTAGCTTTAGGTGTTACACTTAGGTCTTGGATTCATTCTTTTTGTTTTATTTGTTTTGTTTTGTTTGGTTTGGTACCAGGGATTGAACTCATGACTGTGCTCTTGCCAGGCAGGTGCTTATGCTGCTGAGCTAAATCCCCGGCCCATAAAATTACCATTTCTGGGGTTTTTTGTTGTTGTTCTTTTTTTTGTGGTACTAGGGATTGAACTCATGACCTCACACTTGCCAAGTAGGCGCTTAGACCACTGAGCTAAATCCCCAGCCTTGGATTTGTTTTGTGTGAAGTTTTGCATAGGATTGTCACAGTTTGAATGTTTATATTCCCTTCAAAATTCATGTTGGAGCACTAGTTTAAGAGGTGATGAAGTCATGCTAGTCTCTCATCAGGGAGATCAAGGCCTTTACAAAAGAGATGGCACAGCATTTGGGCCTTTTACTCTTTTACCTTCCGTGATGTGAGGATGCTGTGTTTGTTTCATCTAGAGGATATCGCAACATATTTCCCTTTTGGAAGCAGGGAGACTGGGCCCTCATCAAACACGACCTGCTAGCACCTTGATTTCTGAACTTCCAGCCTTCAGAACAGTAAAAAAAACTTATGTTCTTTGTAAATGATCCAGTCCCAGTTGTTCTGTTGTAGCAGTATGAATAATGACAATGGTAAAATGTGCTTAATTTCATACTTTTGCATGTGGATATCCACTTATTCCAATGGTACTTGTTTTTTGTTGTTGTTTTTGTTTTTGTTTGGTTTGGTCTTTTTGGTACCACGGATCAAACTCATAACCTCATGCTTTCCAGGCAAACACCAACTGTACTTGTTGATTATGATATAGGGGAACAAAACTCCCAGCCTACTAGAGGTCTGGTATGAGTTTGTGTTCTCTAAAATTGAAGAATGAATTATAGGAACAACAGAGGTTAAGGGAAGAATATATTCATTGAGAGAAAGAAAGCTTCTGTCTGGGAGAGAGACAGAAGGGGTCTTGAGTGGGCTGCCAAAGACTGTCTTTTCTAGGGAATTTTATAAAGCAAAAGCACGAGGTGAGATGGACCCAAGATGAGAAAACATGGGAACTGGTAAGGCAGGTGGGAGTGAGGGGTGACAGAGCTATGGTCAACCAGTAAGACTAATTGTTCAGGTAAAATTGACTAAATCAGGGACAAGTGGGGAATTGAGGCATGTAGCAAGTGATCATGCTTAAATAGCTGTGGATTCTTTCTGTAGGACGTTGGGATGGTGACTCCCGGCTTCCTCAAGGTAATCCACATCTATTGAGAATATCAGTCTCTGATGTTTATACTTAGGGTGTGGGTGCATTTGTTTTGCTTTTTGTCTTGAGATCTGGCCCACAGTAGGAAGTGTCTGTCTCCTCCAAGGTTGTAAGGTATCTGGTCTTCTGCACTGGCTCCTTCTGTCTGACTGCCTATAATATTTCTAGCTATCTCAGCTGTCTGTAAGAGACTACTGTTTTCCTCTGTTGACTTATCTTCATACTTTTGTTCAAAATTAACTGACCATAGGGTTATGAGTTTTATTCAGGACTCTCAATTTTATTCCACTGAACCATGTGTCTATTCTGATGTCAGTACCATACTGTTTTGATCACTATAGCTTTTTAGTAGGTTTCAAAATTGGGACACATGAGTGATCTTTTTCAAAGATTGTTTGATTTAAGGTGCCTTGAATTCCATATGAATTTTAGGATCTTTTTTCATTTCTGCAGAAAAAGCCCAGAGATAATTTGAGAGAAAATGCATTGATACTGTAGGTCTTTTTGGGGAGTACCACTATTTTTAACAATATTAAGATCTAATCTTTAAACATAGGCTATCTTTTTATTTGCCTAGTTCTTTTTTTAAATAAAAGATGACTTATTTGAGATTATAAATTAATTATAAATTGAGTCTAGGGGATGTCTGAAGCTGTCCTTGTCCTGCCCTTTGAGCCAGTTTGGAATGCACAGGACCCCTGGTAAACTGCCACCTCCCCCCACCATCCCTATTCATGTAAAGACCCTCATTAGCATGAGAGTACCACTGCCCTCTGAGTCATCTGGGAGAGAGACAGAGAGATGGTAGACAGCTATTCTAGATGAGTAGGGAACACTCAATAGTGAAACATTCCTGGTTAGGTCTTTAATACCTTTCAGCAATGTGCTGTAGTTTTCAGTGTCCACATCTTTTATCTCTTGGTTAAAGTTATTTCTAAGTATTTTATTCTTTTGATAATGCCATAAATAAATGTTTCTAATTGCTTATTGGGGACACCTGCAGTGGACCTCCATAGTGTTACAATTCATGGTGAAAGGAACAAGCAAGAGACAAAAATGACTATATGATGGGGAACTGGGGAGACCAGTGGTTCATGGAGAGCAAAAGGCCATGAAGCAGCCTGAACTTCTGCATTTATGATTGAGGACAATGGTGAGGGAATTATCAGATGACTCAGAGGGCAGTGGTACTCTCATGCTAATGAGGGTCTTTACATGGATAGGGATGGTGGGGTGAGGTGGCAGTTTACCAGGGAGCCTGTGCATTCTAGTCTGGCTCAAAGGGCAGGACAAGGATGGCTTCAGACATCCCCTAGACTCAATTTATAATCTAAAGTCCTCGACAATTGCTTGTTGTTAGTTTTTAGAAATAAAGTTGATGTTTGTATGTTGACATTGTGTCCCACGAATTTGCTCAATTCATTTATCATTTCTAATGTTTTTGTGGACTCTAGGATTTATCAATAGGCTCATATTATCTGTGAGTAGAGACAGTTTTACCTCTTGCTTTCCAATGTGGACTGCTGTCTTTACAACCATACTGAGGTGGGAAGGGACATAGAGCAAGGATCAGGAAAATATAGCAAAGCACTCTTCTCATGTTTCAGTGATCCCTTTCCTGTCTGAGCATCTATCTGTATTTTCCAGTGTTCTGAGGACATTGATTCTGAAGTGTTTTACTAACTCATTTGTGTTTCTGTAGAGGCCCAGCTCCTCAGTTTCCTACTCCATTTTCTTTTTTCTTTTCTTTCTTTTTTTTTTTTTGTGGAGACAGGGTCTCAATATATAGCGCATGTTGGCCTCAAACTCATGGGGATCTTCCTGCCTCAGCCTCCCAAGTGCTGGCAGTAGAGTATCACCATGCCTGGATCCTATTCCATTTTTGCTGACTCTATGCTTGCATAATGCAATTGAGATTGATCAAGTTTTTGTATATCAGAAGCTCATTATTTTTTATTGCTGAGTAGTACTTCTATTACCTAGATGTACCACAATTTATTGATCTGTTTCACCAGTTATGCATGGCATTGATTCCAGGTTTTGATTATTGTAAATGTTCCATAAATGTTCATCCATAACACTGTCTGTGGATATATATTTTTAATTGTCTTTCACTTACTTCAAAGTGAGACTGTTAGTTGTATAGCATTATAGGCTGAATTATGTCTCCTCTTTGAATTCAATGTTGAAGTCCTAGCCCCCAGGACCTCATAATGCAACTATATATAGAGATGAAGCCTTTAAAGTCAAAATGAGTTTGGACCCTAACCCAGTATGACTACTGTCTTTATAAGGCAGATTAGGATACACAAGATGCCAAGGGTTAGACAGCTACACAGGCACAAGACTAGGAAGTTATAGCAGAAAGATGCCAAAACTAGTATTATCTACCACATTCACAAGTAGTAAAAATGTTGATTCCAGAATCTGCTTGAATCTGAATTCTGCCCTCTCTCTATTCTCCCCTAAAAATTATTCAAACCAAGAGGCTTCGTGTGGCTCATGAATGATTTCTGAATTACACTTTGAGAAATGCTACTAACATCAGATACACCATTTCTTTCTTTCTGAGGTCAAGCAGATATAATTGCTTTTAAAACTTTGAATTTCTTGTCAAATTTTATTTTTGTAGCGCTGGGGTTCAAACCCAAGGCCTCACAATCTGCACCACCGGTTTCTTCAAGTGTGACTTTATAATATGCTCACTCACATAAAATTCAAGCCCATAGAGTTGTTAGAAATAAGGTTTTATCTACTGTGGACTTCCTGGGACCCTGCTGCTAGGCGCTGGTCTTTCATTCTTAGTAGCACTACTGTTCAGAGACACACGCAAAATTGCAAGCATCCTCGATGCACCCCCTTGTTCCTCTGGCTTCTTAATAAAAGATTTTGAAATTCTATCCTAAATTTCATTTTTGCTATAATGCTATTTGAGAATTGTTTGCTATCTAAAATAGGTTCCCATTACTGGTCAGATGAAATCAAGACATTCGTGAAAAGAAACTAGAAAAGGTTTAGGGATCGTTCAAATTGGCAGCTTTTTATAATACTCCGTTGTGGATTCCAAAACCTCCTTTTATTTATTTTTTTAATTGAACTTACAACCTCACATTTGCCAGGCAGGTGCTTGTGCCTACTGAGCTAAATCCCCAGCCCCTCCAAAACCTCCTTTTAACAAAAACATTTCTTTTTCTTTTTGAGGTATTTTTTATTTCTCTTAATACTAAATGATGTTTGATATGAGAAGTCATAGAACTTGACAGTGGAGCTGTTTTAGTTATTTTTCTCACTGCTGAGACACAATGCCTGGCACCCACAAGTTAAGAAAGGAAAGGTTTATTTTGGCTTGGTTTGCAGAGGCTTCAGTCCATAGGTGGTGGGCTCCAAGGCAGGGTGGCATGGCAGAGAGGCCCTGCAGAGCAAGCAGGGGACATTGAAGCAACAGCAGCAGTTTTTTTCTGTCCCTTCCGATTCTATCCAGGCTGGAAGCCTGTTGATTAGTGCCACTTAAACCCAGGATGGAGCACCCTTAATCCCAGCATCACGCCCTTAATTCCAGTGTCACATACCCATAACCACCTACCTTGGAATAGTTACTGCAGGATGCTATGGGGAGATACCAGCTATAAGCCATCACTGTAGCATTAATGTTTAGTCTGGGTTTATTTTAATATTAAAACCTCTATTATCAGGCGGAATCTGAATAGTATTTGTTGCTGCTGACTTGCTCCTGTAATTTTGGCTTCTTTGCAAACTCCCCAGCCAATGGGAACTGACATCTCCCAGAACAATCCCAATGCACACAAAAGAAGAAAATAAAAATTATAATGTTGTAGCTTGGCATAACTGACACCATCTTGAGCCCTGCATTTAACTAGTGCCCTGTATTTGACCCGGAAAATGGAAAATTACTCAGGGTATAAGTCCCATGAGAAAAGCAGAATGAGCTGTACCCACAGGAGAAAAATTAACCTGCTCAACAAAAGAGGCAGGATACAGGTGTCAACCAAAAATTAATGTAAGATTCTAGCTAAATTGTTTCCAACAGGATGTCTTTTGTGATTCTGTTTTAAAACCTCTGTAACTTTCCAGTTTGGGCCCACTTGTTTGGACTCTGAAACAGGGTGGGGGGGTGGCGAGGGGGTCCTGTGTACTAGTGGTCCTGAGCTAAGTTAATTAAATTTCATCAATTTGGCTGCTTGGATTCCTATATTGTTGTTCATGAACCCACCTCAATACAATAAAAAGTCAAAGATGAAAAAAGAAGTAAACATGACACAATCAATCTTTGTTTAGAAACCTTTGGTCTCTGCGCAAGGTGAGTGGTACTGGGACAAACTGGTGTGAGTTTCTTCATTAGTGTTTAAAAATCAAGTCAAGGTCTACATCGCAGAGTCTTTGTGATTTGGCCCAGTGCCCACTCTCTTGACATTATGGTGGCCTACTGGGGATAGACTGGACTCAGCTATGCCTGATACTCCCAGATCCAAACAAAAACACAGCAAGAAGACAGAATACCCGAAAGACTTCTGGCAATAGCACAATGATCGTGAAAATGGAAAAGAAATAATTAACTCTGGATATAGCTTGAAATGCTACAATCTCAAGTCAAGACAGGAGTATAAGCGATGGTTGATCAAAGTCAATACCACTTCATAGAGGAGGGATCTGTCTTGTCCATAATTTGATAATGCTAATAAATTGTTTTATGATCCATGCTTAGGAGCAAATAAGAAACCAAAATCACATTGAATTGCTTCTGCAAATCTGGTGTTCTTTATTGTTGACCTTACAAATTAGACAACTGATTCATAAGAATATAACACAAGATCACTGATCTAGCTATGTCATTATTTGGTTGATTGTAGCACCAGTGGAGCTTTTATAGGAAGATACTGTTTTATCACAATTGTTTCTTCTCTGAAATAAAATAAATCTTAATCCGTTTTTGAGTTCTACTCTGTGATTGGTACTGTAAATGGAGTCTATATAGAAGAAGATAGTTTGACAATCACAGAAGTCATTACCAAGACACAGTGGAGAATGAGGTTGATGTGTGATACCTAGGAGACTGCAGTCCCTCACCAACAAACTCGCCTTGAATGGTGACATGTGATGAGATGCTAGAGAATACTGAGGTTTTGTTAACCAGGGTTCATCATCATTATATAAACAAAAATAATTTCCTCCCTGGACTAAATGTTCAAGTGTAATTCTTCGTCCGTTGAGGATATAAATGCCTGGTGAACATGACATATCAGAAACTAACACAAGCATAATCATAATGTTTACATAACAGAGAGATTTCAAATAAATATGAATTGAGTTTGTATTAGATTATTTCTATGACTCCTTCCAGAACTACCTTAATATTTCCATAGCCCTGGAGAAATTAATAAGAATTCATGCAAAGAAGAGAAATCAAGGTAGGACATAATTTGTGGAAAATATTGGGAAATACCATTAAAGAGCAAAAATGAGTTGAAGCATGTAACTTTGATCACCTTCCCTTCAAGTTGTCAGGGAAGCATAACTCCTTCCTCAAAGGCATACAAGCCACTGAAGATGCTTTAAGTAGAGGCCAGATGAGGAAATGGCAAGCCTGTCATCTTCAAATTTTTCTCCCTGGATACAAAATAATTTGAATATTCCCAAGGATATATTTTGGGAGATAAGGATGGATTCTATCTCACACAAACAGAATCCACTCTAAAGCAAATTTACTGGGTATGTTCAAGGTCTTAGGGAAATTAGTTGAGTGGCCAGTTTTAGTGTAGCTGTCATTTCCTGAGATGTGATTTTCAGTGAGACAACTGGGAAGGCCTCAGGCAGACTGGTTACCCTAGTTATGAGAGAACTAAGTAGAAGTCAGATTGCCTACCTAGTAGAAATCAGCATTATCAAATTATGGACAAGACAGATCCCTCCTCTATGAAGTGGTATTGACTTTGATCAGCCATCGCTTATACTCCTGTCTTGAGATTGTAGCATAGCAAGAGTTGTTTTGGAATCCATTTGTGAATTCGGAAGTAGATTATCATAGCAGGAGGAATAAATGGATCATGAGAATTCACAGCCAAGTGGCTGTTAGCCAACTAACTAATCAGTCAACCAACCTGACTGTGCAGGAGTGAGGCAGATGGAGGGGTCTGCAGTTGGAAGGACTATTTATTTATTTATTTATTGTCCTGTGCTGGGATTACAGGCATGCACCACTATGCCCACCCTGGAAGGACCTTTTTATTGTTTTCCATTCTAAGTATAGAGAATCTTGACTGCTCTAACAGATGACAGTGAAAATGGAATACAGACAAAAAGGGCTTTACTGATGGAATGAGGTCCCTGAGGAGGCTGAGGGCTGACATTCAGAACTTTGTGTCATAAGACTGACCACCCAGAAAAATTATTCTAGAGCTTTCACAGTATGATTTTTTTAAAAGACAGGGTCTTGTTGTATAGTTCAGGCTGGCTTTAAACTCACTATGTAGCCTAGGCTGGTCTCAAACTCGCAGCAATCCTCCTGCCTCAGCTTCCTAAATTCTGGGTTTATAGGTGAGTGCTGCCATGCCTGGCTCACATTATGATTTGTATTGGAGCTTGGAATCTATTTTTGTCTTAGATATAAAATTTCCCAAACAATTTATAAAAGTGCCAAAATGTAGGTTTTAAAAATTGGTGATCCAGATCAAAAGAAACTGGCAAATTTGAGACATGACCACAAGTAAATGAATCAAAGCCTGGAGGGTTAATTATGGTGCTGTGGCACTGGAGACAGGAAAATCACTAAGGACTGGCTGGGCTCTAAGAATTACCATCAAGGAGCTGGAGATGAGTCAGCAAAGGGAAGGGTAGTTTAAAAACGGCAGTACCATTATGAAGAGCAAAATGTTTTCAATGTACATTTTATACTCAAACAGTTAACATGGTGATACTGAAAACACTTTCTGACTTGATTTGATTTGCTGCTGCTGCTGCTGCTGATTCGCCTTCACCAGGTTGTAGTCTTCAGTAACCTAGACCACAGTGTGATGGTTGAGCTTAAATATACACATTGTCTTGCCTGGTCCCTTAGGCTATGGTCATCCTTGTAATGGCATTGATCAGGGGGAGGGCTGTGTAGGCAGTGCAGGGGTCAGCAAGGTATATTTTTCCCCTTGAGTGACACTAAAAAGTTTGTGTGTATATCAAATTTCCTATCTAGGAATTAATGAAGAGGTAATACTAATCAACTGAAACTACCAAATAAAACTACCAAATCTAATCTACCAAATAAAACTTGTGAAGTGAAGGTCAAGCAGAAACAAAGTAATCTTTTATTACCTTGAGGGTTATTTAGCAATTTTACTTGTGAAAGTGTACCATCAACTATTAACAGATTTATGAAAAATATTTGTAAGAGGACTCCACAGATAAGATGGAATTAGAAAAATAAGATCTGTAAGAGGACTGGATATGGGAGAGCACGGGTTGAACTGCTTGGCAGAGTTGCTCCACCTAGCTCCATCCTGAGTCATAAAAGTCCTCAGATTCAAAATGAAGGGACACAGACCCCACCTCTGTGTCCCGAGTGGCAAGTAACTTGTGGCTGCCATGAATCTGTCACACAAGTGCTTGAAGCCCACATGCGTGAAGACTACATGTGTTGCCAGACACTTGAATAGAGCAGTATTTCCTCACTCCATCATTTGGGCAAAGATGGATCTGGAATCTTCCCATCTTGGTCCCAATATATGCTTATATCTGGCATATCTGATATGGAGTCAGGAGATATAATCTGTTACTCACAAGTTGCTCAACTGTCTACATGACTCCCTGCTTCTGGGACGTCCACCCTAGACAAGACAGAAATGGGAATAGACAGCTTTCTCTCCATCTGCTGCAGAGTTGTCTACAACACGGTCTTTCAATCTTTTTCAAAACTCAGCAAAAAGGGAACTGCCGCATGCTAAAAGTCAGAAGACAGTATTGTACTTTTTGCTGAGAGACTGCCTCTTTAAATAACAGAATTATGCCTTTTAGTTTCAATAAAGTTTAATTTCTTAGTTGTTACAAGAGATAGCCCAAATCCTTTTTTAGTAAGTTGTTTCAGTGACATTGACAGGGAATAAGTAGCTAAGAAAGTTAATTATATCTTAGGCTAATTATATGTATTAATTATCGTTAATTATATTACATTATACTACACTTCAAAAATTAGAAGGTCGGTGTTAATTCCTAATAAGGTTTGCCATGAGTAATATGTCTAGTAAACTGTTTTCATGTGAACAATCAGAAAGCTTATAAACAATGAAGCATCTAACCCATTTTGCTTTCAAGTTAAAGATCAATCATCCAGAAAAGCTGAAATAGCTGGTTCATCTGCTTTGTTGTTGTTGGTGGTGGTGTTGTTTGTTTTCCAATTATGCAACACTGATGTAAAAGATCTCCGACTATATTTAGGGGAAACGTTTCTAAATTCCATAATATTACTGTTCCAAAACAAAGATACTGCAGTTTTACCAGTCAGGGAAAGGGCATACACTTACTACAACCTAAAACCTGCTTTGGGGCTAGTAACCTGAAGAAATCGACCGCTAGGTTTACCAGAGGCCGAAGCCCCGCTGCAGAACGTCTTCGGCTCCGCGTAAGACGACAAGGGGCTCACCCGGCGAGAGGCGCTCCCGGGTGGCCTCGTTCCCACTGGCGCTGGAGGCTCGGGGAGCAGCCGCGGCTCGACACGGTGTCCGGGTCCCCACGAAGCGTCTGAGGCCCCAGCGCGGGCACGGCTCGGACGGCCCCCAATCTCACACTGGGATCGGCTTTCCCGCAGGAGAACGCCAGGGAAGCGTGAAGTGGAAGCAAGGAGCACTTCTCCTCATACGGTTACGCGGGCTCCAGAAGGATCCCGCACGGAGCAGCGCGCAGGCTGTCCGGGCGGGCGCCGGACCCTTTAAGGGGCGTGGCGTGGCGTGGCGTGGCGTGGCGCTGCGCGGCGGCCGACGCCAGGACATGCGCGCCCCGCCCCGAGCGCCGTTTCCGGCGGGCGGTGCCTGCACCTGGGCGCTGCGGCGGCGGCGCGGCGGGCTGGAGCTTCCTTGGCGTCAGGTGAGGGCGCGGGCTGCGGGCTGCAACGGGCTTGCCGCCGGGTAGGCCGCACGTCAGGCGCTGGCGGCTCCTGTGGGCCTGGCCGGGCCGCAGCAGCCTCGCCGTGAGCCCGGCCGGACCTGGAGATCACGGGGCCGCGCCAAGGCGAGGGCGGCCGGGAGGCCTCGGGGTGACCCTAGCGCCTATTTTTAGCGGTGCAGAGGGCCGGGCGTGGAAGGCGGATTAGCGCGGCGCTCAGCGGAGGGAGGCATCAGGGCCGCCCAGCCGGAGAAGCTCCCTCTTCCCGCGTGCCGGGAAGCCGGGCCAGGCAGACTGGGCCCGGCGGGGAGCGCGAGCCGCCTTCGTCCGCGGGACGTGGACTGTGGTCGCACCTCCGCCGGAGCTCTTCCTGGCCGCAGCTGGCGTGGGCTTGCAACCCGCTCTGCGGGGGCTCCTGGAGTGTCAGTGGGTTGCGGAGGGTCGGCGCCTTCCGTGGAAGCAGGACGGACCGGGCCTCCTCCAGCCACGGTCCGAGGCCGCGCTTTGGACGAGCATTGCTTGGAAAGCTGCAGTTGAAGTTAGCTGTTCAAAGTTGTGAGGGAAATGGCAGAAAAGCTGTGTATCCCAAGTTACTTAATTCAGAGTACACTCAGGCTTTCAGTAACTTTGTCTAGAAGTGGTACTGATCACTTATGAACAAGTAGAGTTGTATTTCATTGTTTCCCTTTTCAGTTTTTGTGAATACGACTTGGGATGGTCTGATCTGAAAAGTGAAATTAGTGTGTAAATCACTGCAAACACAGACATTGATTTTAAATGAGTATAACCTATTTCTTCTATAAATAGAAAAATCAAACAGTAAAAGGAAAATCGTTGAGTGCTGTGGTCAATCCCAGCACCTGGGAAGCTGAGGCAAGAGGATTGCCATGGGTTTGAGACCAGTTTAGGCTACATAGTTTAATGCCAGCCTGGACTACACAGTGAGACCATCTCAAAGCAAACAAAACAAACAAAAAAAGGAGTTTTATTTACGTAATCTCTGTATCTGAGGCCTAGAAAAAGTAATAATGGCAAATTTTAGCTGTTTCTCAGGTGGTCGAATTAGTGTTTAAATGTATTTTTGGTTTTTGAAATAGTTGTCAGGTGTTTAGGTTTCAATTGCTTTTATGTAGAAAGAACATGGGCAAGAAGTAGTTTTCATACTAGTTAGCCAAGCACGGTGGTGCACTCCTATAATCCCAGCACTTAGGAAGACAAGGTAGGAAAATTGCTGTGAGTTCAAGGGTAGCCTGAATTATATAGCAAGACCCTGTGTCAAAAACCCCCAAAAGATACTTTTAGTAGAGATTTTAGTGGAAAACATATTTATGTGAAATACATAAGAAATGCTCCACTCTTTTAATTTTAATAAAACTGTTTCAGTAATGTGTGTGACATCTTAACTGCTACAAACTGATTAAGAGCATTGAACTGTAACTTAAATCTGGTTTGAGCAAAAAAGTTTGTACTCCATATATAACAAGTGGATTATTTACATTCCTCTTCTTATAGGACACAGTTTTTGAGATCTGTCACTAATTGCTGTTTTGTTTTGTTTTGTTTTGTTTATTTTGTTTTTCGAGAACAAAGTAAGTGGCCCAGGCTGACTTGTTAGGTAGTCCAGGCTGGCCTTGAACTTGGAGTCTTCTTGCCCCAGCCTCACAAGTGCTAAGATTATTAATAGGCGTACTTCACGTGCATGGTTTTGTTCATTCTACGTTTATAGGTCCTCTTCTACTCTGTTTGTGTGTTCAGTACTCAGTTCATTTTTCTTTCTGTCTTCCTCTGTTGATCTCACCTCATTCAGTCTCATGGCTTTGAATCCCAGTGTGCTGATGGATCCCATATTTCTGTCTGTAGCCCACGTCCCTCTTGTATTCCACACAGCCTGTTAAGCCTCTCCATTTGGATGGAGAGGTCAACTCAGTCTAAACTTCCATGGAACTTTTTAACTTACTGCATGTGTAGCTTGACCTCTGTAATCTGATGGTCACTCCATGCAATATTCTGGTACAGAGACAAAGGCGTTTGTGTTATTTCTGACTTTTCACCTGGTGTTCTGTTCTTTTTTAAAATCTTAGTAATGTATCAGAATCCAGTCACTTCCACTGCCTTCCAGCTTGGTCCAAGCCAGTCTTATCTCTAGCCTAGATAATTCTGCATTTACCCCCCTAACTGGTCTCCTTGCTTCTTTGCCAGCCTCCTGGGCTCTTTGAACACAGCAGCCAGATTGTATCACTTCTCAAAACCCTGCAAGTGACATCCCACATGCAGAGTAAAACTGTAGCCCTTATGGCCTGTACGGCTCCACTGTCCCTCTCCCTTCTCTCCAGGGAGCTGCTGCTGTTCTTGGCTTATGCCTCTTCTTGGCTGACTTAGGTCTTCACACTGGCTCTTGCCTGCCCTTGGAATGCTTTTCTCTGAGGTATTTGCATGGCTTACTTTCTTAATTCCTTTTAGTCTTTACTCTTTAAGTGTCACTTTTTCGAAAAAGTCTGTTTAATTTAAAACTGTGTGTTCCTACTCTGATCTTGCCACACTGTTGTTTTCTCCATAGGGCTTATTGCCTCTGTCATACCATATGATTTCCTCATCGATTGTGTTTCTTACCCCACTCCCAAACTCATACTATAGGATAATCTCTATGAGGCTGCGTGTTTTGTTTATTGATGGGCCCTAAGAGTTTTCTATATCATCTGGCATATAGCAGATGCTCAGTAAGGATTTGTTGAGTGAATGAGTTAAATCCTTATCCTGCAGTTCCTTCCTTTGATACAGCATCGTTGAAGGCATGGAGGTTTTGGTCTGCTTCCTCTTTTGGACACTGTCAGAAGAAAGTGGCAGCGAACCTTTGTAAATCCCTTGGTAGATAGAGGAAGTGATTAAACTAGACTGTTAGATTCCCATACTTTCTCACTTTATTAAGAGCATTGTTTGGTTGGTTAAATCAGAAAGATGGTTGCAAGCTTGGTGTGGTAGTACGTGATGTCATCTTAGAATTTTTCCAAAAAATTTAGCTTTTATTTAAAAACACCTTAAAAAAAAAAACACCTTTTGACTTTGTTCTCATATGTAATGGATTTACTTAAATAAGCAGATCAGAAGCTACACTGTTAGCCATCAATAGTTAGCTATTGGGAGGAGATACCACCCTATGTATTTTTATAGAAGAGGAGAATGTCAGTAAAGTGAGAGGTCAAGACAAGACTTTGAGTAAACCTTAGCAATCTACCAACTAAGGAGAATGTTGCCCACATTCTTTATTTTGATTCAAAGTAAATGTACAGTACAGTTATCATAACTTGTATAAAATTCAGTAAATACATTGTCCTATAAAGAAATTTGATGGTATTCTGTACTTGAAAATATATAATTATGATTTACTCTTCTGTGTGAATCATTTGACTTGCCAAAGAAATAGCTTGGTCTGCTGCAGTAAGCTGAGTAGTAGTTAAAAGACCAACAAGTCTCCTTAAGGCCAAAACTTTATATAAGTTTGTTTGTGTCAGTTCTTTAATTACATAAAGAGAGACAGGGAATACTTGGGAATCTGCAAGGCTTGGGTTTGAATTTGGTTTTGGTAGTGTCACTTACTGCATGGCTCATTAAGAAATTGCTGTATTTTATTAGTACAGTAGTTGCTGTATAAGTGATAGCTAAAGTTAAAGATTTATTTGTTGTCAGACTCTTGTAAATATGTATGTACAGTATCATTACTCTTTTGACAGTCTTACGAGGTAAATTCTGTTTGGTGGAAGCTAGGGAGATTGGTTAAATAATTTGGAGATAGCAGATGTGAGGATGAGCCTGAAATTTAACTGAGGCATTTGACAGAAGAGCCTGTTCTTACATTGAGCTGTTTTCTAAAAATGCTTTGGTGGGAGCTTGGGAGTGGGACGCACTGTTCACATTTAGTTGTCTGATGCTAGGTGTTAGACAGCTAAATTAGGATTATCAAGATTTTTCTACCTAGAGTTAGAAGATTAACTTTTAAAATCAGTGACTTAAATGTGAAGATTTGAAGTTTTCTAAGTGAAGAATACTAAAAGTTACCTAAAAACTACATAGTGTATAATGCCTTGTTATGTGGACACCAGTGGGTGGTATGTGGTCCTTTTAGTTTTCAAGAATTTTGTTCAGTATCAGTTCTTGTGTGTGTGCACTGTGAGTTACTTGAGATTTTATAGAAATTATTTAACAGTTGTCCTAGAAAGGCCAACCAGTCCTAATTTTACTACCTAAAATGCATGTCCTTTTTATTGTGCTTCACCCTTATTTTTATTCATTGCATTATCAGCCCCTACAGTATATCTACTGTATGTCTGCTTATGTCCTTGATGTCCATCTCACCCACAAGAATATATGTAAAAGGAAGCTTTAGTTATTTTTTCTTGGTTACTACATCCGTCTGGTTTCCTAAGACAGCTTCATACTATCAGAAACATGCCAGGCCATTTTCTGTGAAATTTTAAAAATAAATTTATTTTAAAGTATTTGCAGTGTTTCTTGGGAAGAATGTTTCACAATACAACTTTTAAAAGTTACTGTGTAGCTGTACGTATTAAGGAAGCGTTTGTGCCATATTTGCTTTAATTTATATTCAGCTATTCCTACTTGCCTTTATTGTTTTTTTGAAAATTAAGCAATTTAGAAGTATGAGTACAGAATGTGTATGTACAATTTAAAGATTAAACATAAAATAGGCACCTGTACAGTCAACACCTGTGTAACATTCTCAGCTTTATTTCAAATTTTTTTCTTTTAGAGTATTAGTTTTTTTCTTTTAGAGTATTAGTTTATAAAAAGATATGTAACATATAAAGACAGTGAACATCTCTGTGCCTAATTTGCAGTTCAAGAGCATTATCTTTTTATTACTTTACATATTCTTTTCTCTCTGTAGGAATACCCAGTACCTTTCTTACCTTTGCTTTTCTTTAATCTTTCCTTTTTCAAACAGTGCTGCTTGGTCTCTTTGTACAAACAAGTGTCTCTAGGAGAGTGGTTTTTCAAAGTGTTGTTAAACATCCACAATAAAAAGTATATTTTTTTCATGACTCAAAACCATTTGGTTTTATGATAAAAACAAAAATGCCAGTCAAGACCTACTATGTTGATTTTTGTTATCAGTTGAGGCTTGGAGATTTATTTAGACAAATTGTTGTAGGACTGTGGCTAGTTAAGAGTGGAATTGCTGGATTTTAGGCAATAGTACTGTTTTAGCTCTACCAGTAGATAATGTCAAAATGTTTTCCCCTTTAAATGGACTAGTTTATTTTCCTCTCCCGTGAACATGTGTTATGGTGGTTCCATGTTCTTGCCTAAACTTGAAATTGGAAAAAACTAAAATGAGAGACCCTAGTTTTGTCTTACCACCTTTTTGCTACTTTATTTTATTTAATTAATTTATTTATTCTGAGACAAGATCTCACTATTTAATTCAGGCTAACCCTGAATTTACCATGTAGTTCTGACTGGTGTCGAATTTGTGGCAGTTCTCCTGTCTCAGCTTCTCCAAGTGCTGGGATTACAGGCATGCACCACCATGCATGGCCTTTTTGTTATTTTAAAAAATTCCCCTTTGCTGTTTCCTCAACATGTTCAAATTAAACAGTCTTTCAAACTCATGAAATTAATACCATCTGGAATGAATTCTTGTTTTTGTTAATGATATTTTTCATTAAAATTCTTGTTTTGGATTTTAAATGTTTTGGATTTTAAAATGTAAGAACCAACTCCTTATTTTGGTGACTAGTAAATAAGGAGAAACATTTGTCCTACTTTTCCTGTATTTGCATTTTAGGATAACCAGGTAAGTCATGAAAAAGTTTCTGTAGATTCATTTTAGATAACAGGGGAGTGATAGGCTTAGACTATCACCATTTCATATCTGCTAATTAGTAACCTCTAGACAAAGATCAACAGCAGTAAGAGTATCACAGAGATTTAGGTACTTCCTGATGGGACTGTGCTATGCTGACTACACACAAAAACCTCAAAACTTTTAATTAACTACCAGTTGAAATAGTAAAGGAAAATGTGTTGATCTTCATGGGGCTGTCTTAGACAAAATTAAGACTGGGAAGTTCTACGGAATCAGTCATCAGTTCTGTATCACCCCCACACCTAACCTTGCGGGCCCAAAACTCTTAAAAAATTGCAAGAAACTAAGCAATAAAGAGTTAGGGATGGTACACAAAAGGAGACAAGATGCACATCAATAAAATGATAACAGTGAATGTTTTCCCCCATCTTTAAAGCAGATGGGGAAATGTGAGAACGAACTTGATACTTGCTAATAATACTGATTTTTAATCTGCTATGAGACTGTATCTTTTTCCCTCTATCTAGGCTCTAACTTCTGTGAGTCTAGATAGTAGTTTGTAGACTAATTTGTTGTCATGCGTATTCTTTCCCTTTCTTTCTCTTTTGCCACCTTTTTTTGTTTAGATGCTTTTTTAAGGAGCTATGCAAATGATATTCGTTATTTCCTGCACCTTGATATGAAGCTGTGAACCCCATTTTCTTCTGTTGTTGTTACTCTTCTGAAGGGTGAACTTAGTGGTGAATGCTTTCCTCCATCTTGGGGGTGAACTTAGGACTTGTCTACTTAGGAGTCAGTATCCACTCTTTCTCTCCATTGTTTCTTCTCTTTATTAAACCATGGGTATCACCTACTGTTTTGGCCTTTTTTTTGATCGGATTTCTGACCCTAAGAAATGTTTATCTTCGTTTTGAGTTTAAGCCATATCTGTAAATAATCTTTGTGTGCAGTGCCACTGCTAAGTGAAATAGAGAGATCCTTAATGACAGTATTTATCATCATTTCTACCTATTTTAATCTTGTTTATTAGTACATGCTTGCAGCACATAATAAGTGCATTCTTCATGGGAATTTGAGACATGTACACAATACATTTTAATTCTTTGTACTTTGCTCATCTCCTTCCCCTGTCCCTCTTATCTGTTGGTCCACTTCCCATTTGTAAGATTTAGCTCCCTGCTTTCTATTATGGTAAATTTTATTTTGTGCTTTCATTTATTTATACTTGCTACTTTATTTAGGTACTTTTTGAGTTTCTCATAAAAGGAAAACCATGAGTGTTTAAGCTTGTGTGTCTGATTTCATTTAACTTTATGGTCTCAAGGTACATCCATTTTCCTACAAATGACTCAGCTTTGTCCTTCGTTACAGCACAGTAGTACACTGCTGCCACTCCATTATAAACAACACGTTTTAATCCATTCATCTGGTGATGGGCATATAGGTTGCTTCCAGGATTATGAGCATGCTGCTGTAAACATGAGTGTGCACACATCATGGTTATATGAGTCTTTAATTCTTTTGGGAAGATAACCTAGAAGGGGTAGTGGAGTAAAATGGAATTTCTGTTTTTAGTTTTTTGAGTCATCTCCATACTGACTCCATAGTGGTTGTACTAGTTTACATTCCTATCAATAATGTAGAAAGGTCCTCCCCCGCCCCCCAGCCTCACATTTGTTGTATTTTGAGTTTCTTTCTTTTTTTTTTTTTGGTACTGGGAATTGAACTTGGGACCTCGTACTTGCCAGGCAGGTGCTTATGCTGCTGAGCTATATCCCCAGCCTGTGTTTTGAGTTCTTGATGATAGCCATTCTTTGTGAAGTAAGATTAAATCTCATTGCTTTTCTTATCTGGCCAGAAAAGTTGGACATTTTTTCATAGATTTATTGGCTCATTTGTAAATTTTTTTACAAGTGTCTATTAATTCTGTTTAATTACTTCCTTTGTGTCTTCTGTAACTCATGATTATTAGAGTCTATTGTTGAGTCTGTGTGTGTTTGCATACTTTCTGTGGTTTCTTTTGCCATTGATTCTAGTTTCTTTGCACTGTGATCTGATAATATGCATGGAATAATTTCAGATGTGCTGTTTAATTGAGCCAGCTTTATGGGCTAGCATGTGATCTATTATGGAAAAGTTCATGTGCTGAGAAGAATGTGTAATCTGTTGTTGGGTGGAACACTCTGTGTAGATAGCTATTAGGTCCCTTTGTTTGAAGGTATGGTTCAACCCTGATATTTCTTTGTTGATTTTTTTTGTCTAGTTGATTTGTGTATTTGTGATAGTGAGATACTGAAGTCCCTGGTGTAATTGTGTTGATGTTTATCTGGTCTTTTATATCCAGTAGTGTACGTAGTGGCCTTCTTTTCCTCTTCTGATTAATTTTGTCTTGATGTGGAAATCTACTTTTGCTTTGGGGTGGAGGGCCACTGCTTCATGAATATTGTTTTCCATCTTTCAATTTTCAATCTGAATTTCTTTTTGGAGTACATTTTTTTTTTTTTTTGGTACCGGGGATTAAACTCATGACCATGCACTTGCCAGGCAGGCACTTACACTGTTGAGCTAAATCCCTGATCCCTAAACATGTCCTTGTATGCATCATAATCTTGGGTTTTGCTTTTTTGACCCAGTCTGCCAGTTTGTGCCTTTTCATTGGAGATTTGAGACCATTCACATTGAGAGTTCATTCAGAGAGTTACTGACTTATTTCAGTCACTGCATTATTTTCCTTTTACTGATTTGTTTCCCCCATTTCTGCTTAACTGCTTACCATACCTGTTGTATTCATTTCATTAGACTTTTTGGTGTTGTTGGCTTCATTGTCTCTTTCTAGGTTACTTTTTAGAAAGTTTTTGAAATTCTGATTTGGCAGTTAGGAATGTCTTAGGTACCCTCAAAATAATTTTGTAAGATAAATTAGCTGGGTTGAAAGTTGTTTTCTTTTAAGGCATGAAACTTTCAGTCAGAGTTGTTTTGCCCATTAAATTTTGTATTGACAAGTTGCTATAATTCTAATTGGTTTACTTTCATAAGTCATTGTTTGCTTTTCTCTAACAGCTTTTAAAATTATGTCCTTATGTTGGACTTGTAGATTTTGACTATGATGCTCTTGGAGAAGTTCTTTTCTAATTGTTGTTATTGGAGTTTTGTGTGCCTTATTTATCTGTATGTTAAATTCTTTTCCCATGCTTGCAAAGTTTTCTACTATTAAATATTTTTGTAAACAGTTTTTATCCCATTTGTGCTGTCTTCTGATTTTTCAGTAGTTCCCATTAATGTTAGTGTTTGTGTTACCTAGTAATTGTTGGATCCACTTTTTGATGTTCTCATTATTTTTTTTTAAGGTATCTGAATATATGGTTGCTTTCATCAGCCATGTCTTTCGATTTTGCTACTCTGTCCTACATTGGTAACTTCTGCTATTTATACTTTCAATAGAATTATTTTGTCTCCTGTATTTCTATTTGGTACCTTTTCCTGACTCTTATTTTTTGCTAAATTGGTCATTTCGTGTTTTGTTTCATCTTTTTTTAAGCTCAGGTAGCACTTTCTTAGTGTCTTTTGTGAGGTCACTGATCATTTTATTAAACCCATTATCTATTTAGTTAATTTATATCATCTTTTGGCTTGCTAAGTATCTTACTGATCTTTTTTTTTCCTGGTTTTCGTGTCCTCTTATCACTTTATAAATTCACTTATTTGGCTTTTGATTTGATTGATTTCCTTCATATCTGTCAGCTTTAGGGGAGTTGGGTTTTTTGTTGTTGTTGTTGTTCAGGTATTGACTATAGTGAAAAGACACTTTTACTAGTGTGAAGAACATTAGTATTTGGTTTCCAGTAACATGCTGTGGGCATGGCTAGCTATACGACTTTGTCCCAAGATCTGACCCTCTATTAAGATGAGGGGGGTACATTGTAACTGGCCAGCATTCATTTCTGTAGAAATGAACATACTGTGTTGTTTCAGTACTGACACACAGTATCTACTAAATGCAGCGACTCTATCACTATTAACAGAAAAGAATTCAACAGTAATAGCTTAGAGTCTACTAAATAGCTAAAGATTAATAAAGCTCAGTAATAACAATGATGAAGAGAGTAGGAAAGGAAATTAAAGAGGTAAAATTTGAAAAATAAAAAGGTGACAAGATGAGAAAAGTGTGGTAAAAGGTACTAGTAAGGCATAAAAGAAAATTAATAAAATTAGATAAGTATAGTAAGAAAATCTTAAAGAAGAAATAGGAAAAGAAGAAAATAAAACAAAAAAGAGATAAAAGAGAAAAAAGCCCCCTCAATCCCAAATAACCAATGAAGAAGGAAAAAAAAAAGTGCTTCGGAGCGATCCTTGGTTTGGTTTGGTTTTGAGATGCGGTCTCACTATGTTGTGCAGATGGACCTTGAACTCACTATATAGCCTCTTGCCTCAGTCTCCTGAGTGCTGGAATTACAGGTGTGCACCACCATGCCTGATCTTCCTTCATGTTTTTGAATGGGTGGTTTCTTTCCAGGATCTGCAGTGTCTAAAACCAGCAGATACAGAGTGAGAATAGTGAGTCACTCCTAAAACCTATTTTGTTTCCACTCAGGGTTTTGTGTGTGAATGCTGAATCCTGAAATGTTGAGTGTGGTGTGCCTGCCAGAAATTGTAGCATTAAAATTTTACTCTTTTCTGGTCTTGTTTAGTCAGTGACTAGTACCAAAAGTGGTCAGTGCTTAAAAAGTGGTAATTTTTTTTTAACTGTCAAAAAGTGGTGATTTTTAAGAGCCATTTTGATGAAAACCATTTAACTTAACAATTATGTGGAATAGGCCCATAGATTTAATAAAGTGGTATCCCTGCTTATCTAAATAAGTTGTTGGAATTTCTGCTTTTAGCTAGTTAAAGAGTAACCAAGAATAGCAAAAGAGAAAATTACTTTGTTTTCTGAAATGCTAGCTGGTTTGCCTTTTCTCATTCTTGTGTTCAATGTATCATTTATCAACTGGCAAGCTTGTCTTTATTCATGTAATTGATTAAAATATTAGTAAGATGGGTCTGAGAACAAAGAATCCTTTGATTAAAGATACTTTCTCAAATGTTAATTGGCAACTTTGGGATATGATTATTAAACCTTTTAAATATTTCTCAATTTATGCTCCTTCTCAGCTGTGTTATCTTGAAGGATATTTTACTCTAGCAAATGTCCTCCCAAATCAGATATTCTATAATGTATACTGGATTTTTCTGATTTAGTAGCTTTTAAAGAGAAGTATACTGAAATTACTTTTTTATAGTGACTGGCTTATAGTGCATAGCTTTTGATGTAAATACATTATTTTTAGTTAGTGGCATTGTGATTACCTGAAGTGAATTCACCGATTTACGACTTTTGGTGTTTTTAAAACATGGCAGCTCTTAAGTTACTTTTTCCTTCTTAACTAGTTTAGCATCTTCTAACAGTGATCAAAGCAGGCACTTTCGTGGGACCTGACCTGTAGTTTGTGGCAGGTGCTGTGCTGTCTGGTAAGGTACTTTGTGTTTCTGTGTGGCTCTTGGCTGTTGCCTACACATGCTATCTAGGGAGAATCCCAAGTAGGCAGGGCAGACCATGCAATAGGGACCTGTACTTGTGGCTGTATTTTAGGTTTCTGATACTGATCTCCTTTCAGGCTCTTAACCCATATTTCTGTTAAAAGGAAGAATGTCTTTTCAGTCATAATATTTGAAGCTATTTGATAGGGTTTTTTTTTTGTTGTTGGTGGTGGGGTGTCAGACTCAGGGTCCTGCATGCACTAGTCAAGCACTGTACTAACTGTATCCCCAGCATTCTGTGTTTCAACTATGTTAACAAAAGCCAACTTTAAGTTTAGAGAAATTCAGTTGGTAAAATGGCAAAGACTGCTTTTTCATGGAGATCGCTCCCTAATAATTTTTTTTTTTTTTTTTTTGGTACCGGGGATCTAACTCATGACTGCGTTCTTGCAAGGCAGGTGCTTATGCCACTGAGCTAAATCCCCCCAACAGTGTTTTTAATGAAATCATTTCTTTCATTGTTTTTGGCTTGAGTTTCTTACTCTTTGGGCTGTTGTCAAAGGAGCAGCCATGTTTTTTGGTAAACTCATTTTTATCATTATAGATTTAAACACGTGTTAAAATATAATTACTTTCGGTTCACGGTTATTGTATCTTTTGAATTTGTTTCTGTGATACATTCGTGGCTTCAAGAACATTTTGTAGTAAAGTGTATATTGTGATAAAATATGTTGATTTTTGTCTTAGTGTGCTAGTGAATGCAAATAGGGTATACTACATTATAAAGTTTTATTTGGAAATGAAATTCAGAGAGAAGGCCTCGCAAAGACTACTTACACAAAGTTATGTATGTTTAGATAAACTTCGTTTTTCCTGCCAGAATTCATAGGGGCTGTACTGTGCTTGAGTCAGTGGAACAAGGCCCCTCAGTATTAGGCAACAGTGGGCATGTGACAAAGCAAGGCAGTCCCACTCACTGGGCGCCTTCAGCTTGCATGGTGTGAGTCAGTCAGAATACTTCAGTGAATGTATCCTTAGTCCATAGAGCTTTGTTGGTGGCTATGAGAGCTTTCCAAGTTCTCCAGGGAAGAACAACCAGAAGATGAAGAAAAGGAAGATAGAGACCAAAAGCTAGGGTCAGGCGGGACCCTTCTCAGGATGGGAGGAAGAGACTGTGTTTATTTATATGCTTGTCATACCACACCCCTTTTCTTAACTGGCTCATTTCTTATGGCCCCTTTTTTTCCATGTTTTTGGGGCTGAAACACCTATTTACCTGTGGCACTTTATGCCCTCAGGACGTTTCTCAGGCGTTCTGTGCTATTGGGGCATTCCTGTTTAGGCACTTGTGCTTTTGTTTTAAAGAGA
Organism: Dolichotis patagonum; assembly: GCA_004027295.1. Lineage (NCBI taxonomy): Eukaryota > Metazoa > Chordata > Mammalia > Rodentia > Caviidae > Dolichotis > Dolichotis patagonum. The sequence goes on along the minus strand of PVJX010014756.1, from coordinate 1,687 downwards.
ATAAAACAAGACAAAACAGAACAAAGCAAATCAGAATAGAACAATTCAAGCAACACAGGACTTCAAAACAAGACAACAGGAAATCAACAGTGGCTACCATAATGTCTCTTGTTTTCTTTGAAATAGTTGTCCATATTTTCACACACAACAGTATCAAATGTAACAAAATAGTATAAAACCAATCAAAAGAATGAAAGCATTACAGGATTTCAACACCAGATAATAAGAAATGAACAATGGTTTTTATAATGTCTCATTTTCTTCAAAACAGTTGTCCATACTGTCACACATAATAAAATCAAACAAAACACAACAGAATACAACCGATTAAACAAACAAATGAAAACATTATAGGACTTCAAAACAAGATAATAGGAAACCAATCATGAATACCATAATACATCCCATTATATTCAAAATAGCTGCCCATACCATCAGATACAGTAAAATCTAACAAGACAGAACAAAACCAAGCCTAACAAAATTGTGAAAGCAATACCAGAGTTTAAGCCAAGACAGTAAGAAGTTAACAGTGTAACACTACCTTCTCCCAGGTGTTTTCCTTCCCTATCACTTTTATAATATACATTGTGCTTTTTTGATCCCTCTAATTCCTTCTGTTTTTTTATGCTAGGGTTTACCCGTATGAGTTCAAACTGTTTCACCCGTGAACATGATCTCCAGTTGCATCCATTTACCTACAAGAGCCTCAAGATTATTCTACTATATAGTTGGGTAGCTTTCCATGATATGAAAATACCACATCTTTCTTATCCATTCTGTGGTTGATGGGTGTCTCAGTTACTTTTTACTCATTGCTGAGACAAAATACCTGATGCCCAAAGTTGGGAAAGGAAAGGTTTATTTCTTACAGTTTTTGGAGGTTTCAGTCCATACTCAGTTGGCTCCAAGGCAGGGTGGCATGACGGGGCCACAGTTTATGGCGACTGCAAACAGCAAGGTGGAAACAGGCAAGAGAGAGAGACACCCCTTCTTCCTGCCATTACGTCACATCCTGGCTCCACCCCTAGGAGGGTGTAGCACTGACACCAATCCAAACGCTAGACAAATGAACTAATCACAAATGCACAATGCAAATACATGAGGCCTGGGAGCCACCCACATAAACCATGACAACTGGCAAGTTACCCTTGCTTTTTTTCTGATCTCCTGTTGTATGGAACAATTGTTTTCCCTCGGAAGAGACAAGATGGCGGACTGGTAGGTAGCAGGAGAGAGACTCTCTCTGAGAGAGACAGCTCAAATGCCAGAATAAAACACCCTGGAGAGACCCAAACAGAGAGAGACAGACTCTCACAACCCAGAAAGTAACTAAAGCGCAAAACCCCACTCGAATAAGAGGTCCTGGGGCTACTATTAGTGAAGATAAGATCAGCCAGCACGGCACCCGCCTCGAGACACCTGAATTCCGCCCGACCTGAACAAGCGATCCGCGCCGAAGCGACTGGCTTGAGCCACCGGAGCCCGGAGCTGAACAGCCCGGCGTGCAGCTCGCCGGGACCGGCACTGCACACGACCCACCCAGAGGCACCGTGAATTCCCACCTCAGCCGCGCTGAAGTCGGAGGTCGGGCAGTCCAGCAGTTCTCGGGGACATGGTGAGTGATGAGAATAAGACCCTCCCACGGGAAAGGGGAAACCGACTGGACGACATGTTGGATTTGGGC
>PVJX010014755.1:0-44140 GCA_004027295.1 Dolichotis patagonum | reverse complement strand
AAGAAAAAAATAGAAAAAAATGATTATTTACAGTGTGTGTTCTTCACGGGAAAGCCATTATAAATTGCTTCAGTCATATCTAAATCATGTAAAGAGCCAGTAATTAGAATGAAATGGTAAATTATTGGTCTTTGCACAAGTCCCTGGGTTTGATTTCCAGAACCACAAACACGAAAGCATTGGTTTACAGTCGTCCGGCCTCCTAGAGCAGTTCTCACTGGGCGTGTGGGAAGCTGTGTTACTTGTTCTCTGCAAGGAACCTGCCCAGCTCTTCATGAAGGTAGAGAAATGACCGTCCTGCAGTAGAAAGCTTTGCGTAGAGAGCCACCCGAGTCAGAGGCTGTAGCAGTAGGACTGTCCCCGGTGTTGCCTGGCTTCTCAATGTCCCTGGTCCTTTGCAGCGTGTTCTGGGATCTGTACTGCGCGGCTCCGGAGAGGCGGGAGACGTGTGAGCACTCCAGCGAGGCCAAGGCCTTCCACGACTACGTAAGTGCACCCTGCTGCCTTCATCACCCCTGCTTTCAAAACACGCCCGGGTGTCTGCTCTTTTGTTGTGGCACTGAGTAAATTGGTTGTTCTTCCTTTTTTTTTTTCCCTTGCAAACCGGGCTTGTATTTAACAGTGAAATGCCAAGGCCTGCTGAAAGCCTACCTCTGCGCGCGCAAGGGTGATTCCACCGTGTTTGGTTTGTGAGATTTGTAAAAGGGAAGCAGTCATTCTTTATTGTCCAGCAGGATGTGTTGTAAGATTTCTAGAAATATGATAAGCTCTTCTTTACATATGAAAGTTTTTTAATGTAGAAATACTCCATTCTTGTTTTATACCACTTGATGATATAGCATAAGACTAAATATTGTATCTTCTCCACAGAATTCAGTTCCACAAGTGAAATTTATCATGGGTTAATGAAAATACCAGATAGTAGTGAAGAAGATTCTAAGCAAAAATGAAAATGTGAATTTATTTCTTCTTAAATTCTGAAGGAAGGGCGGTCTTTGGTCTAAATATTTTTCAGAACTGCAAGTCTTATTTTAGGTAGCAGATTATAGCTGGAAGCAGAATGAGAAAAAAGAAACAAAACAAGGGAAATTCTCTCTAGGAAAAATCTCACATGAGAATGAGGAGATGGTGCCGTGAAGGGCCCGGGAGGACGCTGAGGGGCTGGCTGTAGAGAAAGACAGGTGGTGTTTCAGATGGAGGAGATCCATCTTTGGGGGTAGCACTGGGGCTGGAGCTCTGGGCAGTGCCTGGCAGCAAGGTCCTCAGCCTGAGCCAGAGGGGCGCTTGTCTGGTTGGGGAGGAGGCCTCACTGTGCAAAACTCCTCACAGACCAGAACTAGGCTCCAAAGGGAGACAGACTTTGTTCTTCTAATGAAAATGATTGCGTGTTAGACCAGAGGACAGAATTGGCCAGAGTCCTAACTCCCAAAGTAGCACAAGGGGCAGCGTGCAGACTTCCGGCGTGGAGGTGGCTGCTGTGTGATTCATGAAGCAGGACAGACTCGTGGTGACCTCACCTGCCATCGATCACCCTTGTAAGCCTAATGCATACTGAGCATAGCTCTGGGGGTGCAGAGCGGAAAGGGCCCTACCGCGCACCAAGAGAAAGCAGCACACAGGCCGAGAGGGCGGGACCAGGCACAGCCATGCCTCAAGGAGCTCGCTTCTATTTCTCTTTCATCCTTGGTTGATGGCAGAAAGTAAATCAGGGACCCAGCCGGGAAGACCATGAGGTGCCTGGGTTTAATGGGCACCCCATCCCGTCTGTCCCTTAGACCAGGACAGCCGTGCCAGTGTCCAGCCCGCCAGTCCTGGGAGAAGCTGTTGGTGGATATCCCTGCTGATTTTCACTACCGGGTGATGTGAAATGGTGCAGTGCTGCATGCGTGGAGGAGACACACTGCGGGGCAGGCCACAGGGCGAGGGCCTAGTTACACAAGCACGTTAACAGTCCTTTCCTTGGAAAGGTGCTCACTGCGGCCCACCACAGAGCCCGGTGGGCAGCTCGGAAACCTGAGCTCAGTCATCCTCACATTGTCCTGGCCCCCTCCATCATCAGCTGTGCATTCAGCAGCACTTGCAAACTTCAGAGAGTGGTCATGGTTGTGAGAGTGACTCTCATTGTGTTTGAAGTGAACATTGACAGAGGTAGGAGTAAACTAGATTCCAGAGGAAGAACAACATCTTTCTATGTAGTTTGGTCCTAAGAAAATGCTGTTTAGAAAAAAATTCAGTGCTTAGATTTTATAATACGTTATGAGTAATTGCACATTTTATTGCATGTTTAATTGTATCTTAAATTTTAGTGTTAGTAGAAGCAATTTATTCTTAGGTGGCATTTTTATTATATCTCTAAGCCAGTGGCTTTTCAGAGGTAATGCCTCTCTGACTTCTTAAAATTAGAGGATGGTGGAAGATAGAGCTTGATTTCTGTAACTTTACATTAAAATTAGGATTTCTGAAATATATTTGTTTTCTGTTGCTCACTTTTACAGTAATTTTCAGGAGGATCTCCTCAATTCTTAATAGTGGATAATTTCTGAAAATGATGAATATAACTTGTGTCTGAAGTGTAAACAGATATTTTTAAAAATTGGGGAAAAAATAAGAAAGATAGTAACAAGCAGTAAGATTTTCATAAAATTCAGGCCATTACAGAATCATTCCTATGGTGGCTATTAATATGTTTACCTACCAAATTGTAATGTACTTCTTAAGGAAGTATTCTGAAAAATATTTGCTTTAGTAGTTGCAGCTTTGGAATGAGAAATGCTCACTTTGACTTATATGTATAAATTCCAGTATGTTTAAAAGTTACTCTTGTTATTTTGTATGCAGTTACCTCTGATTTGTATGATGGACTGTATAAATATATAGTGACAGAGTACTTTTTAGCAGATACATTGGAGAATAATCAGGTAAAAGGAATAATGTGTTTAATTTAAAATGTAGTCTAACCTGTTAAAGTGACTGTCTTACTATTTGGTTTAGGTATGATTTTTAATTTTTGTCTGTGTAATTTATATAATTTCCAAATATCTATAATTGATGTTAATTTTATAATCAGGAAAATTACTTTAAAACATTTTTTTCACCTTTTGATGAGTTCTGATTTTTCTTCTGAAATTGGAAAATAAAAAGTTTAGCAAGCTATTTTAGATTTGAAGGGTGTGATAGATTTTTCCTGCAATCATGGTACACACAGGGCATTTAGCATTTCTCATCAAAGATGGAGTGTTGGTTTTTGAATGTGTGCTTACCGAAGGACGACCCTAAACTGGGGAGATGTCTCAATTCACTCGGAAGCCTTCTGTATTTTATTTTGAAGTGTTATTGGGATAGGGAAAACTGTGGAAACGGTGTGTAAACTTGATGTGTCTGGAGATAAGAACACACTGTGAAATCATCCTCACAGTCAACTCTGTGAATTTATGTCGGCATTTGCCTTTCTTCATGTTTTATTTTTCTTTTGCCAATGAGACTACTTCACAGATACCTTCTTAGCAGCATTTTAAGTACACAGTCGGTTGTTAGACTCACCCTGTTGCATAGGAGATGTGTAGAACTTATTCACTACACCACTGAACATTGTACCCTTTGACAACACCTGGCCGTTGCTATCTCCCTCCATCTCTGTGAACTCACTATTTTATGTATTGCTTCTATGGATCTGGCTTTTTTTAGGTTCCACATAAATTGAAATCAGGCAGTATTTGCTCTTCTGTGACTGGCTTATTTTATTTAATAGTGTCCTCTGTGCTTACCCTTGTTGTCAGAAATGGCAGGCTTTCCTTCCTGTTTACCACTCATTTCTATGCTGTCGCGTTTTCTTTATCTATTTATTCACCGGTGGATATTTAGATTGACCCTGTATCTTGGCTATGGTGGATAACGTTGTGATGAATATGGGAGTGTGGCCATTCAGTTTCTTTGGATTGATACCTAGCAATGGGATTTCTGGAACACATGGTAAATTGATTTTTAGTCTTGTGAGGAATTTCTACACTGTTTTTTTATAGTGGTGGTACCAATTTACATTCACACTGACCAAATACAAGAGTTTCTTCTCCATTTTCTTGCAAAATTGTATCTCCATTCTGTAATTTTAATAACTGTTTTTATAATTACCATTCCAGATGTATTTTTGGCTTTTGATTTTTAAATTTTAGAATGTTTTCCCTGATCACTATATGCTAGAGGATGGGTTTTTGTCACTTTATTATTTTACTTGCCAAATGATTACAGATGCAGTGTCAATTAACATTTTTTCCTCAAAAGGAATCACCCTGTGCATACTTACCACAAGAGAAAAGGAGAACACATTTAAGATAAGTGAAACCTAAATTTTCTTACACTTATGTTTTAAAATGTAGAAAGTTAAATATTTAGCATCTATGTGCAATACTAAATATAAAATAAAAGTGTACTTAGAAATAAACAATGAGTAGTGTATATGGATGCATTTTTGAAAGACAAACCTGTACAGTTCACAAGGAAATCATTTACGATCAGGCTAATAGTTGCTTTGCTGGTGGAAAGAGTTTCTCAGGGATTTCTGCGATGATGGCAAAGTTCTCCTTTCCTTGGCTCTGGTGCTAGTTACAGCCTGCTTTGTACTATCCTATAATGCCATAAGTTTACTTGGTGTGTCTGTGTTTATATTTTCTTTTATTTTAAAGTAACAAGAGTCTCAAAACCGTAGTTGAGATAATTAGCTTTAGAAAAACCATGTGCGGAGTTCCTATTATACCTGGGTTTCCTGCATTTCTGTAGTTTGTCTTTGCAAACCGGTGGCAGGACTGTCGGGGTGACTGCCAGCAAAGCTAGTGCTTCCTCTCTGCCTCAGCACGTCTTGAAAGATGTGCACCCCCTGAGTTTCTGGAGGAGGATAGAGAAGATCAGAAACATTGAGGAAAAGATGGATAAGTAGGAGTTGACGTTGTAGGAGAAAACAGAGATTTTGCTATTAAATGGCTATATTGCCACATGGTGGGTACGAGCTAGCTTGGTCCTGTGGTTTCCATGCTGAATTAAAACCAGGTTTATCTGAGCTACAAAATCATTATACTATATTGTTGGTAAAAACAAAGTCATTGTAAAAATAGTACCTACTTGCTTGTGGAGTTCATTGGGCTACATTTTATTTTCTTTCCCTTAGTGTGTTTTTTTTATTATTATTTGACTCTGAAAAGCATAAGCAATAATTTATCTAGAGTGAATGTTTACTGGGTTTTTTATTTGTTCTGCTAAAGCTTAATATATAATTGCTTTACTTAACAATTCATTTATTTCCAAAATATTATACTATTAAACTTTTAATGAAAAAGAATTGCCATGATTATATTTTGAGTTCTTTTGTGTGAATGGGAGATTGCTTAATTGTCCTAAAGCAAAGTTAGAGTAGAAATATATTACTGCTTTAGTGTAATGGTAATAAAATCAAATTATAACAATGAACTCTTTGAAATCAGAGAATGAGATTCCTTATTCCTCAGGGTCTGTCAAATAATACATGTTCAATATGTGTTAACAATGTAACAGTACATCAGTTGGTAGGAAGCTAGAAATGTTTAAAAACCTCTCAAATGTTCAGGTAAAGTGATAAATTTGATTTGTAAATGTTGATAGCAAGAGGCTGACTTTTGTATTCTAGCCTACAAGAGTGTAATGTGTAGAAAGGGTTATGTTACTGGTTTGTAATAATGGTTTTAAATGGTATGTAAATCCTTGTGATCTCATGTAAATTAAAAAATGGGAGATTGATGTTTCATAGATAGCTCACAAAGATTTTCACAGGAAATCAGACCGGGTGTAGCTTGGAGACACTGCAGGCCTGGTTCCCACACAGATTCCTCAGTGAAGCAAGTCACACAAGCCTTTGGTTCCGCGGTGTGTGGACTGCATGTTTATCCTACACCCCATCGTGTGTTAAATGTGCAATAGCATTATGTCTAAAATGTCCACACCTTGATGAAAAGTATTTTATAGTAAAAATGCAGACAGTCATCTGAGCTGTTGGAAAAATGGCACCGAAAGCCTTGCTCCACACAGGGCTTCCAGGCCTCCGCGTGTGAAACGCGGTCTCTCGTGGGTCAGGTCAGCTCAGCTCGGGGCGCTGTCCGAGGGAAGCATCCTGGAGGTTTCCACCCCGCTGCTGTGCATCTTGGCACATCTCCTGCCTACACCTGTGTCACCCTCCTGATGGAAGGATTTGTGCCGCAGCATCCTTAATGCCCTGGTGCACTAGACTTTTGTAGTGGAGTGTTGTTTCTAATACTTTTTGTGCACTTCCTCAGGGCACAGATTCTGTGCTGCTCATCCTTATCACCCCCTGGACCCAGCAGGCTGCTTGAGGGCATGTTATGGTAGATACATTGTATCAACTTGAGAAGTTTAGACATTGAACTCAGAGACTCAGCAGGGAGCCAAGGTCCTTAGTTTGTAAATATCCTCATGCTGTGCAGGAGGAGGGAGATTTTGTGAGTGCTACACCTGCCGGGTGTGGGGGGTGGGTGCCTGTGTACAATATAAGGGAGAAGGGATTTTTCCCTGCTTTTGCTCTGGCTGCTTTTGCTGGCCACCGCCTTGAAGTGCTGCCCCAGTGCCACGCCACCCTGCCTTGGAGCCAGCTGATTGCAGACTGAAACCTTCACAAACTGTAAGCTAAATAAACCTTTCCTTCTTTCATTTTGAGTGTCGGGTGTTTTGTCCCAGGAACAATAGAGAAGTAATCAAGATACATGATATGTTCAGCTATGTATTTAGTATGTATATAAATGACTAAGAAAATAATGTCTCATAAAGACTTTCTATTTCTTTCTTTAGTTACTAGATATATGGTTACAAAAAGGTCCTTTGATATCACTTTTAGTCTCTGTATTTAATGCAAATTTAGATAAGACAACAACTTCTGAAGATGTAAAATAGGAGTCTGAGCAGGCAACAGAGGTTTTCTATCTTGAGCAGTTGGCGGCCGGGAGCGTTGCCCCAGTCAAGGCAGATGGGTCCCTCCCCTCATGGGCTCAGCATATGGGAATGGAGACCTTTCCTCCACAAGTCTGAACTGTAAGAGGGTATCATGCACATAGAGACACAGGATAGTTGCTACTGTTGAGTTAGCATTTATATAATGCATAGGAATCTGGGAAGTGACCAAATGTTCACATAACTTTTGATTTGGGTTTAGATTTTGGCACACAGTGGGGATTTAGTATATGCACAGGTGAATAAACCGTGTCATTTTGGGTTATAAATACTTCTAAATGGTCCATCTAAATAAAATTCTTAATTGACAGGGAGCAAATAAAGTTGTGTTTGAAATCCATTCACATGGTAAGAACTTGAGCAGTGGTCTATTAATCCTTATCAGTCGATACATACATAGTGTCTGTATTTAGATTTTTGTTCATCGTGACATGCAGAATGTTGTGAGATTGGTTTACAGTCGATTCTTACCTGACATACCAGGTTTACGACTTCCTGTGGGGTCTAGTTTAACTTCTTCTGCCCCACGTAAGCCTCATAAACCACCTTGCATCCTGTCCAGCCTGAGGTGAGTTGCTTTTGGTTTTGTTCCTGTGTGTGGCTGCTGGGATGATTTGAAGAAGTACACACACCCTGCGTGGCCAGTGGGACACGCGTGCACCGCCATCACTAGGCTGTCATTTTGGCCCGGGACTACTCCTAAGTGGCTTCCAAGTGTGGCTGGTAACTCCTTTTCATGTTTCTTTTCACTCTGGAGTTTCCTGTAGGGGGACTTGTTATTTCACTCATTCAATGGCAAACATGCAAAAGGAGCACTAACCAAAGAACCTATAAAACACTGTGAAAAACACCAGTATTCGACAGCATCACTTACAGTGTAACAGAGACTTCATGAAATCTGTAAGGCAATAAATAAGAGAAATTAATGCAGAAAAGACATGAACAAAAGAGCATGCCTTTATTTACACCTTGCTTTGTTATGAAACGTAACATAGTTTTAAAGTTTACATTTTAAAGGAACACCGCAAGTCCCTTTGTCCTCTACAAATATGTTATTTTCTTATTAAACTCCAGGTTCTGATGAATGTGAAAAGGTGAACACAGAAAGCTCTTGCACGGCCTGTGATCATGTTGCTGACCTCATCATGGAAGTTTGAATAATATGAATCTCATTAAAATACCATGCGTTTCTCATTTAATACTAAGAGATATAAAATTTACAAATGTAGCAATCACGGAAAATACGTTATTTCAGAGATTGAACTGAGGGTCTTTGCACTGAGCTATATCCCCAAACTTTTTTGTTTATTTATATTGAGATAAAGTCTTGCCAAGTTGTTAAATTGCCCGGGCTGGGCTCGAACTTGCAGTCCTCCTGCCTCAGCCTCCAAGTGCTGGGATTGTAAGCATGCACCACCGCACCTGGCTTTTTATTTCCTATTTATACCTTCACTTAAATTACTGTATTTCATGCAACTTGGAAAAGTAAAAGTATGTTATTTGCATTCTATTTCCTTTTATTTAGAGGAAAGAAACAAAATCATTAACAAAACTCATTTCACTTACTCCAGAATAGTTTTCCCTTTAAAAAAAAATTTTTTTTTGTTAGTCCACGTTTGCAGTGCGTGACTACATTCACCACGGGGAGCTAGTGACGTTATCACGGGGGTGGTGACTTACAGAACACTTGGTTGTGTTTACTTTCCACTCCCTCCTTCCTCTCTCCCTCCATCTCTCCTTAATTTCTTGGTCCCCTTCCCATTTGAAAAAGGTCTACCACCTTGTTTCCTAGCTATCGTATATTTCACTCTTTAAGTTATTTACACATTGGATTTCTTATATAAGAGAAATCATGTAATACTTAAGCTCGTGCATCTGATTTATTTCATTTAACATTATGGTCTCAAGTGCATCCATTTTGCTACACATGACTCAAACTTACCCTTCTTAATGGCACAGTAGTTTTGAACTGTATAGAAATACCAGATTTTCTTTATCCGTTCATTTGTTGATGGACAGGTAGGCTGCTGGCATGTTGTTTTTTTTTTAAATTTTGGTAGGGATTGTTACTACAGAAAGTAGGGTTCATATATCTTTCTAAAATAAATAAACTTCCTACAGTTTTAATTATTATGGCCTTAACAGAATATATATTAGTTGAAGTAATAGTTACTTAATCAACTAATATGAAATAGAGCTATAATGTGACACTGTTATGTTATACTAATAAGAATGGAATATCTGTTTTTAGGGAATGGAATTATACAGATTTGATTGCATATGTTTTTAGAATTAGATTTGCTTTAATCTGCATATATTTTACCTGATAATTTCTTTTCTCTCTTGAATTTAAAATCATAGACAACTAATTCTGTAATATGGTTTGCAGCCAGCCACAGTAAATAGATGTTAGCAATTTCCAAAGATAAAATGCTAACTTTTAAATCTTTGAACACGCTGGAAGGAAAGTTGCAGAATCCTGAAAAAAAAAAGGTTTCAATATTTTTAAGGGAATTCCTTATGAAAGTCCAAATTTTGAAATTTGTGTGATATGTTGTGTTAAAATGTTTAGATTTTTAAGGAAGAAAATGATACAACTTGCAGATGTGCCTGTGCTATGGAAAGGATTATCCTTGAGGGAAGTAATTTAAGTAGACATAACTTAGGGTCGTTTTTCTATCATTTAATAACTCTCTGTTTAGTACCCATTTGTGTGCCAGATATGTTATAGAAATTTCTTCCTCTAGGGATTTATAATCTGTTTGGCACAGTGTATGAGCCGTATACCAAGAGTTAATTGCTATGAGTGTTACATAAATTACAGATGCTATACAGTATGAGTTTAGGTACTTTAAATGTGCACTGGATTTTGAATGATGACTGGGATTTGGAGAAGAGACATTTTAAGGATAATGTTATAGCTTGTGTCTTGAAGTGCCCCCGAAGACTCATGTGGCCTTAGGTGGGGCTTTTCAGAGATTGCTGGATCTAAAGTATGTGCATATGAATTAAGGGCATGAAAACTAAATTAGTTCACCGATTGGCTTAATGTAGTTCTGGGTGTGGGTAACGGAAGGTTCAACCTGAGTGTGCATGGCACCAACCAATAGGCTTGTCACCTAAAGGCATAAAAGAGAAAGGGAAGCCTCAGTGCTGTGCTGTGGTGTCGCCTGCCTACCCTGCCAGGGGCTGTTCCTCCTCTGCCATGCCCATCTGCTATCCTGCATGGCCTTGGAACCAGCTGATTATGAGCTGAAATCTTTACAGACTCTGAGCCAAAATAAAACTTGTGGGTGTCAGGTATTTTGTCCCAGCAGCAAGAAAGTAACAAAGACAGATGGTGTATCAGAGAAAATAGCTGAAGTTGGGAAACTGTAAGGTGCATTTGAGGAATAGCAAGCAGAACCATTCACCAGGTTAGAAAAATCAGACACAGAGTCATTTATAAGATGATACAGGTTTCAAAACTATAAGGAGACACTTAAAGCTGGCTTCATGTGGAGCTCCTTGGGTTGGTCCTTGAAATGTGCTGAGAAGGCCACAGATGGTGCCAAGGAAGAGAAGGAATCACTCATGCTATCGTAGAGGTTCTGCCCTCCCCTTGTAGCCAAAGCAGATCGGCCTCCTCCTCCGCCAATCCTTCCTGCTTTCTCTCACCAGTAAGTGATCTCTCCCTATAACTGGTGCTGTGGTTTAGATTTGGTTTGAGTTTGCCCCTCTCTCCAGGCCCATGTGCTAGAAGTTGGTTCCTGGTGAGCTGATGTTGAGGTATTGCTGCTTTTAATAGGTGGCACCTACAAAAGGCAATTAGGTGTGGGTACTGGCTTTGGTTGGGATTAATGTAGTTCTCAATGTATCTACCTTAGTTCTTTTTGTCATTGCTGAGACAAAATACCTGTCACCCAAAGTTAAAGGAGGAAAGGTTTACTTAGCTCACTGTAGAGGTTTCAGTCCATAATTACCTGGTTCCAAGGCAGAGAGGGGTGGCAGAGAGGCATCGCAGAGGACAAATAGTTCATGGCAGGCAGAAGGTAGCAAAGCAACAAGGGACGACCACAGCTCCTTCTATCCCTCACACCTTATCCTGGCCACTCGGGTGGGGAGCACTCCCACCTTTCATCCTAGTGCCCTTGATCACTTCCAGCTTCACACACTAGGTCCAGCCACCTCTGAAAACGTCCCCCTATGACCACAGGAGACTTTGGGGGGACATCTACACAGAAGCCAAAACAGTGTCCTAGACTCCTCTCCTGAAGCAGACCACCGCGGAAAGAGCAAGCCTGGCCCCTGAATTCTCCCGGCTTCTGGTCCTGCATCTACCCCCATCACCATGACGCTCTGCACCACGAGGCCCTCACCAGACCTGACCTGATGGAACCGTCTGCTCCCGGACTTGGAGCCTCCCATACTGTGGAGTGCATGAGTCCTGTTTCCATTGCCCCAGCCCCAAGTGTGTGCACAAAGATCACCTGTGGCGTCGGCATGTCTCCTCCACCTGTTCCCGTACCTCCACACCGTCATCAGAGTCCGTCAGTTCCATTGCTCAGCTCTTTTCTTTTACAGTCTTCTAATTCAGGTGTCTTAGTTCACGTCTTCATATTCCGAAAGTGCTATCACAGCTGTTTCTGCATCTAACTCACCCCATCCTCATCCCCATTCAAGAATTCTCTCTCAAGGATTCTCGGGAGAACCCATAAGCAACATTTTCTTAAAATCTCTTTTATATATTTATGACATCTGAATCTACAACAATCCAAAAACTTTAAATAAAAATGTTTAAAGGCAGCTCATTTGGTCCAGCCTTGTCATTTTGTTAGGTAAGAAGCCAGGTGTCCAGGGAAGCTAAGGGTACACCACTGTTTTAAAATTGAATCTCCTTTATGGAGATGTCCTAGTTCCTTTGCTCTCACTGCTGAGACAAAATACCCAATACCCAAAGTTAAAAGAGGAAAAGTTTACTTAGCTCACAGCTTGTAGAGGTTTTGGTCCATAATCAACTGGCAGAGGGGCAACGGGATTTTTGTTTTTTGTTTTGCTTTGTTTTGTTTTGTTTTGGTACTGGGGACCAAACTCATGACCTCACACTTGCCAGGCAGGTGCTTGTGCCACTGAGGTAAATCCCCAGCGTAGGGTAAAGTTCATGATGGTGGAAGACAGCAAAAGCAACAAAAAAGGAAGGGACAAGCCTCTTTCTGTCCCTTGCATTGTATGCAGGCTACCTGCCCTACAGCAGTGTAGCACTCATATCCTTAGTCCTAGCCAGCACTGTGTCAATCCAACCAGTGAACCAATTTGCTAACGTACACCCTTGATCCTAGCACCACACAGTCTAGATCCAGACACCTCTGAAAAGCACCCTCCCCCATGACTGCATGAGGCTTTGGGGGGACATCGAGACACCCACTGTAACAGGCTTTCCGAGTGTTCATGGGGTGTTTTCCTAACTGGGTGCAACGTATGTCTGCAGTGCAGTCATTTCCTGAGTATATTCAAGCATAACAAATGACACTTCAGGACAATTGATTAAAGGGCATGATGTAAAAGATCCGAAATAAAGGCAAGTCCTCAAGGCCAAGACTGGGCTCAGTATGGGGTAAGAGCCACAAAGAAAATAGATCTAGTTGTAAGGATTTAGATAGAAAAATAAAAAACAATAATTTGTAGTTAACATGAGCTGAGACTGAGAATGCCATGGGCTTTTGGAGGAAAAACATACAGAAGTGGGTTAAGCTATGGGAATGGGCTACAGTAATGGGGCGTAAAGGCCAAACGAGAATTGAGGGCTGGGGATAGGAGTTTAGCAGAAATACTCACGTGTAAGTGTGGTGGGAAAGAAAGGACTGGCATTGCCACATGGGAGGGAACACGGCTCCACATGAGACAAGCGCTTCGCTGCCAGCAAGGCTAATAAGTGGCGTAACGGCTGTGTTCTGTGGCCCGGAGAGCGCCCCAAGTCTGTTTTCTCTTTCAGGGTGCTTCCACCTAGAATTCTACATCCTGGGGCAACAAATAAAAGTGGTTGATGTGAATGCACTATTTGAGTTATTCCAAAGTTGTGTAGGCTGCTGGAACAAAACCTGAGGCTCACTCCATGCCAGTGCCTGGAAGATTTTTACAGGACACAGTTTCATTTTTAAAAGCAGTCATGTAACACCTGTAATCCCAGCACTCGGGAGGCTGAGGCAGGAGGATTGTTGCAAGTTCAAGATCAGCCTGGGCTACAAAATGAGCCCCAGGCCAGCCTGAACTGCATAATGAGATCCTGTCTCAAAAATACAAAAAAATTAAAAAATAAAGCAGTCATGTATAAGAAGAGAGAAGATTCAGATTTAGCAGGAAAACTAAAAGAACCTAGATGACCCATGACTCACTTCTTCTGGGAGTTTGGAGCTTGGATTAGTGGTAGGGAAATTTCTCTACACTGTCTTCAGCCTGCAGTTCAGTTTCCGTAAGCAGGTGTGGAGTTGCCACTTAAGTAAAGAGTGGTGTAAAAATTCAAACCATAAGGGAATTCACAACCAAAGCAGTGGATTACACACTCAAGGGACATAAATTGAAGACTGAAAAAATACATCATGTCCATATGGTAAACTAGTGAGTTTTCATCTAGTTGTTACTCACTAAACAGTTGAAGGAGTAGAAACACCAAAAGAATGTCCGTTTCTTAGTCATGGCATTTTTAAGTTAAGTGATCCCAATTCTGTGCAACACTGCACTATTTTAATGTGGTGTCCTCAACACTTCTGTTTGCTTCCCTCTGATCATTCCTTTATCCTTCTCACCATGTCTTATCCCTGCCCTTCCCTGCTTGCTCCCTTTGGCAACCCTGAGATAGAGACGAAAGATAAGGCACAGGAAAAATAATTAGAGTTGATCATATTATAATTAGGGCCAGAAACCTAAATACATAGAGGAAACAGGAAACTGTCAGACATCACAAAATGACTTCTGTCTTCTCCACAGCAGCACACTGTAACTGATGTGTAATTGGCAATGACAATTTCCATCTGCAGATCCCATCAACAAGTAGCCACTTCCCCAGGGCTCAGACCTGGAAGGTCTCTTCCTCTGGAACCCAGGGTGAGTTCCTGGGGCCCATTCCGTCTCCGGGCACCTGCATGTCACCCTTGTCTATCCAGAGCGTGAGCTGCTTTGTTAACTTCCCTCCCATAGAGCCTGCTCTTTCCTTCTGTCTGGGATTTTAATTTCATTCACTATAGAGAGAGAGAGGGAGAAAGAGAAAGCGAGAAGGTGGGAGGGAGAGAGGAGGCAACAGAAGCACTGGGAAGGCTCAGGGACCTGGGGTCCTGGTGAGCTTTTAGGGTTGAAGTGTAAGGGGCGTCCACTTGTTTGTTCCCCACATGCACACTCCTGATCGGTTTTCAGTTGGTCGTGGGGAAAGTAGAGAGGGTGGGGCACGCCAAGCCCCGCCTCTTCTGTTCCTGTCTCGATTGCAGGAAGCTCAGATATTTTGGCTCAGCCCAGGGCAGGAGCAGGTGGGCACAGCTGCGGCCTGGAGGCCCTGATGACCCTCGCAGCTCTCCTATTGGATGGCCCAGGGGCGGAGGGCAGGAGCCCACATCCCCAGCTGCCCTCCGAATCCTCCTGGCTGCTCGGCTGTCCTTCCTGTTTCCTGTCCACCAGCTCATCCACTTCCTGGAGTTCGCAGACTGGTTTTGCCTTTGAGAAAAACTAGACTTTTCCAGTTTGACACCTGCTGGGCTAGTGCTCATTGTCAAAACAAAGACGGATGGTCCCTTGCTCAGGGACCTACCTGCTCGGATCTATTTCCCAGATACCCTGAATAATTCCCATTCACCTTCTGTTTGTCGACTGTCACCAATGTCGACAAATTCCAGTGAGCCAAATAGCCTTGTCCCTTTATAAAGCAAAAGGGGCTGGAGCACTGCCCTACAAAGTGAGCTCATAACTGAGCCCCAGCACTGCCCCCAAGCCCACAAGCCACCAGAGAGAACTGGTAGGGTTTTTCTCTGACCCGCTTCTATCCTATGCGGCTGCGGGCCCTCCTGGGAGGCGGAGGCGAGCCCCGTTCAGAGCCAAGCGCCGGTAGCTCTCCTGTTCTCCTTGGCACACTTTTTCATGCAAGCTCCTAACTTGGTGTTTCCCTACTTACAAAATTCACAGAGTTCATGCAAAAGCAAGGCTGAATTGAAACAAAATAAGCACCTCAGTAATTTTCCTTAAAATTTTAGAAGGCCAGAAGGATTTCCCGCTTATCTTCCACAGTTTTCTGTATTTAATGTGCATGGACTTCTCCCCGGCTGCCTCTCTGGAACTAGGGGCAGCTATGTTCAGCTCTGTTCTAAGGAATTCCCCCTTTTGCCAGTAATACTTTGTAGAGTTGAGCAAAACCATACTGTTATGCAACCCAGCAGCTCCTGGGTTGACTACAGCAGGTTTTGAGAACGCTAAACAATGGCACCGTCAGAAACAGAAAACCAGGGGTAAGGTGCAGAGAGCGGTTCCGCCTTTGGTTACACGTAGTCCCTTGTTTACAGCGTAGTTACAACCTCATGGCTCCGCAACTATCGGAAGCGCAGGTGCTGAGACTGCACCCCAGGCTGGCTGAGCTCTTGGCCCAATGCAGGTCTCGACCAAATCCAGGGCCTCACATCCTCTGTGGCCTCTGCCCCATCCGCGCACTGCCACAGCACCAAGGACGCCACCTAGGGGGTGAGGGCTGATTGATTTATAATAACAGAGAAAAGAGATTTAAGCCTTTTCAGTTGAGCTGCAATTCTGCAAAGCCCTCTTTATTTATTTTTGCATCTGTGGTAGAAGTAGATATGTAAAGAAGGGATGAGACCCTGTCATTAAATATTTGTGGAGAAAAATTGTGCATGCTTTTTGCTAAGTAGATTATTTACTTTATGGTAATGGTGATAACAAGAGTAAGAATTTAAGAATGGTCTCTTTTGGAGGGTGGTAATGAACTGACTCTAAGTTAAAAGAAATTCATAAAATGAACAGTAGTTCAATTCAGAGTTTCTAAGTTTCAGTTTTGTTTTGATTTTTGATTAGTACCTGTCTGCGTGATGTAGCGATCTCAGTCTCCCTGTGGAGTTGGTACCTGGACACAGTAAATCTCCATTCCTTTCAAACTCCTTTTCCTCCCACCCTTCTGCCTCCCGCCATCTCTCCATCCCCCTCCCACTTGAACAAAATCTACTTCCCTGCTTCCTATTATGTATCTTGCATGGTGGGCGGAAACGCCAGAAGCAGTCCCAGGATTTGGAGGCAGATTATTTACCTCAGCAGCTCCGATGGGGATCAGTCCCAGAGCATCAGATTGGGTGAGACGGAGTTGTAAACAGGCAGCTTTCTCTGCTCTTTAGAGGGGTAAATCACATCACTGGAAGAATCTCTTCATGTGTTGGACTTCTTGCAATGTCAGCAGTATAACTTTTAGCTTCTTAGTGTAGCTTTTTTTCTCTCATGTAAAATACGGTAAATTGTACTTGGAGTGATGACAGGTATTTTCATTACTGGGTTCAAATTTTGTTTCTATAAATTTTCACTAACACTAAGCTATTTAGAAGAATACTCAGAGCCTTAGTTGCATCTGCTCATTTTATTTTTCAAAATGATAATCATGGTTATGGAACTATTTATTTTCATTTTAAAGAGAAAAAAATAAAAAGGAAACAGATTTTCAAAACAGAATAACAATAATTAATACATTGCATATTGTTATCTTGATAGTAGTTACTCAGAGTAGTACAAAATATAGGCCCAAAATATTGTCTGAGCAATATTAGCATAAACGCTCCTTTTCAGTGAATTGAAAGAAACTAGCTGTGTAACTGTCTTAACCTTGTCTTGTGTGTGTGTGTGTGTGTGTGTGTGTGTGTGTGTGTGTGTTGCTTTTCCCCTCCTTCCTTTCCTTTTCCCGTCACAGTGCCTCTTTCCTTTTGGACAGTCTCTTCCCTTTCACAGTATCTGCTGGAGATTCTGGATCTTATCTCCTCCTCCAGCTTCTCACAGTTGCAAGACCATTACGATGTTTGCACGTGTGAGTCTGATTTATTTCACTTCCGAGTAGTGAAGTAAAATTCACCTAATGCTAACACAGTCAGACTCGTGTTTTATCCTTATAAAAACAAGCCTAGTAACGCGTGCAGCATCTTCAGAAGTGATTTCCACCCCTTGTTCTATTTCCTACACTGCTGTCGCTTCAGAGCTGGGCCCTGCCTGCGGCTGCTCGGCCTCCTGGCGTCCCTGTGGTTTGATGTCCCTTCCCTGTGCCATCACAGCGTCCTCCTCCTGCCCTCGAGGCGGGGTCCGGTGTCTCCTCCGGAGCCAGCAGAGCATGCGGGAACCTGTGCCGGAGGCCAGGGCGTGGCGCGTGGGCCCCGCAGTGTCCCATGAAGCCAGGCCTGGGGCGCAGCAGCCTGAGTCCTGGTCCAGGGGGAGGAGGCCCCGGCGCCCCGCAGGTGTGTGCGTCTGCACGGAGGCCTACGGTCCGAAGCCCGAGGCCGAGCCAGCGCAGTGAAGCTGCCGTTGGTCTGCCGCTTCTTTATCTCATTTACTCTTGGCTTTTTATTTATGAGTATGTGAGACATACTGTCCCATGACTCTTGAATGACTTGTTCTCTTGTTTTTACTCTTCTTTTTTTTCTTTGTGTTGCAGGCTAACTACTTTTAATCATCTTATTTAGATTTACCCACTGCACTGAGTTTGTCAAATGCAGTTTTCATCTCTGGGACTGCCTTTCTTTCTTCTAGCATTTCAATTTGGTTTTATTCATAGTTTCCATCTTTCTGCTGAAGTTCTTCCATGTTTTTATGTTTGTGGTCCACCTTTTCTACTACAAATGTTAATGTATTGTATTACCATAGATACTTTAAATTCCTGCCAGAGACTTCCAGTAACAGGTGTGGGTTACAGGTTTGTCTAGATGTCTCCCCAAAGCCTTGTGCAGTCGTGTTTTTGGAGGTGTCTGAATCTAGTTGTGTGATTGATTTATGCTGCAGGGCTGGGATTGAGGCTGGGTGATTGCTAGATCAGTGCACTGATTGGTCCGTGCTACCCCAATCCCAGCAGCCTAGATAGAGCATGAAAGCAGCAGAAAGATGCTGCTGGGGTTGATTGTTGAATTTGCTGTCTTCTGCAACAGCTGTTCTCTGAAAAGCTGCCCGCCCTTGAGCCAGCCAGCCAGTTCCGGACTGCAACCTCTACAAACTGTGAGCTAAATAAACCTTTCCTTTCTTAACTTTGGGCGCTGGATATTTTGTCTCAGCTATGAGAAGAGTAACTGGACAGAATCTATCTTT
This sequence comes from Dolichotis patagonum, assembly GCA_004027295.1. Lineage (NCBI taxonomy): Eukaryota > Metazoa > Chordata > Mammalia > Rodentia > Caviidae > Dolichotis > Dolichotis patagonum. The sequence goes on along the minus strand of PVJX010014755.1, from coordinate 25,861 downwards.
CTCTGTTGAAGGAATGTGGGTTTTTCATGCTGTTTTTTATGCATGCCATGTTTCCTGGTTGAAAGCTACACACCTTGGATTGGGGATGTAAAATGTTCTTCTTGCCTGGAGAAGGACACACTGCTTCCATTTCTAGTCCTGCTGTGTGTGGGACAAATGTGCAGTGAGTCCGGCAGGGCTGGGGCTGGGTTTCCCTGTGGCTTTGCGGTCAGCTATGTGCGGAGTTCCCGAGGCTCCAGCGCTGTCCCCCGGCAGCTTGGAGTCGGCTTTCCTTGAGGACTCTGCTCAGTGTCTCCTTCTCCTCCACATCTTGCCTTGCTGCAGAGCTCTTGCCCTCTCGCCAAGGCCTCGTTCCCCTGTCTTGCACGTCCGCTGAGGGTGACTTTGCCCAGCGGTGCTGTGGAACGGGGCTGGGTTCCCTGTGGTCCTGGTTCTGCCTGGCCTGTGTCGGGCCTAGGGTGCCCTCCTGTTTCCTTCGCCCGCCCTCTGCCAGCAGCAGGGGGGCCCTTGCTGACCTGTTTCCCCACCTCCCCGGAAGACTGGGGGCTGCTGTTTCTCATGTGCTCTCCGTCTGTGTTGACCGCCTTCAGCCGTGCCCTGCGGATGACTGTAGTATTGGGCTCTTTCTCTTCCTGCAGTGGTTCAGGTTTTCCCTCCCCAGGCTGCCACAGAGGGCCTCCTCTCTAGTCCCCCTTTCCTTGTGGGCAGCGGTGAGATAAGCAGGAGACTCCGAAAGGGGCGCCCGAGTCCTGGCACCCTGGTTCCCAGGATTCTGCACGGTGAGCAGTGTTAGACCTGTTAGCCAGCTCTCCCATGGGCGTCCGGTTCGGGTGCCAGGTGAGCTGTTCGTCTTCTCTCGGCGGTGCCCGCCTTTCCCGAGGCCTAGGAAGGCTCTCCGGTGTGGCCTCTTGTGAGACCCCATTCTGATTCGTGGGTTCGAAGGTGATTCTGCTTCCAGCAGCCTCTGAGTGGGACCCTGGTCCGTAATCACACTGCAGCCCATGTGACCCATGACGCTCATCGGGTCACATGTGTCACCTGATGGGCCCCAACTCCCACTTTGGTTTTCCTTCTGATACATTTTTAAGTCTCTGGCTAGCACCTGAATACGCCTTACTCACACCCCCATCCCCCCTAACCTAGAAATCTGAGTGACTTAGAGGAGACGAAGTCTCAAGTACACCGAGGGGGAGGAAACTCACCCCTTGGGGTGCTGCGGCAAGCCCAGAGCCCGGCAGCATTCTGAGACAGTGCTCTGCCAGGGCACTGGGATTCTGGGGGGCTGGGGGGGGTTGAACCAGAGACCCTGCGCTGAGCTGCATCCTCGACTTACTTGTCTTTAATTTGAAGGTTAGGTCTCACTGAGTGGCTTAGTTGCCTAGGCTGAGCTCACACTCGTGATCCTCCTGCCTCAGCCTGCCAGAGTAATGGGAGTACAGGCGGGAGCCTCCAAACTCACATACCAGCCAGCCTCGTTTGTAAGAACTTGAAAAGTCTGGGCAGTGCGTCAGCTTTTCTTTTGCTGTAGTTCCATGTAGAGTCAGTCCCTGATCTAGTTGACCCCTCTTTCAAAAAGAGAGTTTTAAGACCTTCACTCTTAGAGGGTTGGTACAAGACAAGAAACACATAAATGATCTCTGAAAAGTTAACACTATAAAATTGTGATTCTAAATTATCTTCTCCTTTTATACCTTTTACCCATGAGTGCATTCATTTTTACCAAAAATAAGTGAAACAGATACAATCTTTGTGACTTCCTGTTTTTGGTTTATTTAAAGAACTTTTTATTGTTGGTTTGAACTCTCTTGGTAAGGGCTGGATTGTTTTTGAGTTTATCTAACTTCTAATTCGAACTTCTCTCAGTCTGCTTCATAGGCGTCTCAGTTTCTCTTTTATGATTAGAATTTTCTTATCTCAAAATACATCTATTTCTCTTTAAAGGTTTCTTTTGTTTTATTAGTTGCCTGTGTATGAGCTTATTTTTTCATTTACATCTGTTTTCCTGTTAGTATGTATCTGCAGCACACGTGGTTTGTGGTCGTCTTAGGGCTGGGTACAATGTCCGTAACTGGACTTGGTTCTTTTTTAATCCTTTTCCCTTCCCTTATTCCTCCCTCCACCTCTGAGTCCCCTCTCCCCAGCTTCATTCCTGTTGATGCTGTTAATCTTAGCTCACGTTCATGACATGCAGGGTTCACACACACCGAGGGTGTTGGGCTCCTGACCACAGCACATCTTTATCATTTCCCCTCCTCCTCCCCCGCCCTCAGTCTCCTGGACACCTTCCCGTTTGCAAGAGATCCATTCTCTTCTCTGCTTCTATCCATCCTTTATTGTACTCTTTGTTTGTCCTTGGCCTCACTCGAATGAGAGATGCCATATGGTATTTAAGCTTGTGTATCTGATTTATTTCACTCAACATTACATTTCTAGGTGCATTGATTTTCCTACAAATGGCTCAAATTTGTTCTTCTTTATAGCCAAATAGTATTCCATTACGTGTACATAGCATATTTTCTTTATCTAGTCATCTGCTGATGGGCATGTGGGCTGCTTGGAGGATTTAGCTATTATGAATTGTGCTACTCTAAACAACAGTATGCATGTGTCGCTGCAGTATGATGTCTTAAGATCCTGGGGAAACATTCCTAGAAGGGGATAACTGGGTAACATAGAATTTCTAATTTCTAGTGTAGGATTTTTTTGAAGAATTTCCGTACTGATTTCCACAATGACTGTACTAGTTTACATCCCCACCAACAATATAGGCGAGTGCCTTTTACCCACAGCCTAGCAATCATTACTACTTTACAAAGAGTGATCGTCATTCTTTGTGGAGTAAGATGGGATCTCAGTGCTGTTTTAATTTACGTGGCTTTAATGGCCACAGATGTGAATGGCCACATCTTTCTTTAATGGCCACAGTTTTTCATATCTATGTTGTCCCTTTGTGTTTCTTTCTCTGTGAAATGTTTGTTCATTTCTCTTGCCCATTTCTTAGTTCTGTCTTTTACTCTAAGTTGCCTAAATTTTTTTGAATTATTTACATATTTTAGATATTAGTCCTCTGAGGCAAAGCTGGCAAAAAATTTTTCCATTCTATAGGTTGTCTCCTCACTGTGCTAATTGATTCTTTTGCTGTGCAGAAGCTTCTTAAATTTGATGTAATCCTGTTTGGAGATTCCTGCTGTTATTTCTTATGTAACTGAGGTTCTGTTTAGAAAATCCTTTCCTACTCCTACGACTTCAAGTGTTTTACCTATTTTACCTTCCAGCAGGATCAGTGTTTCTGTTTTAATGCTTAGATCCTTGATTCATTTTTATTTCATCTTGGTACATGGTGAGAGATACGAGTGCAGGTTCACTCTTCTACTCATGGTGCAATCTGCAGCTCACGTGCAATTCCTTATAGTCCCAGCACGGTCCTGCTCCAGTGTCTCCTCTTGGAGTTGTACCTGACATTAGTATCAGTCTTCATCCAAATCCATTGAGGAATGGGGTGATTCTGCTTTTGCTTCTTGGCCAAGAATTGTTTGATTCTGAAAGTCTTGTGAGAAGACGTGGTTTGACTCCTGCTTTGCTCTTCTTACCCAAGATGCTTTTTGCAATTCTGGGTCTCCTCCAGCTTTTTATGAATTTTAGCACTGTTTTCTCTACATCTTTGAAGTGCACTGCCGGTGTTTTATTGGGACTGCACTGAACCCATATGACAGTTTGGGGAGCATTACCATTTTGACAGTATTGGTTCTGCCAATCCAGGAGTAAGGGACATCTTTATATTTTCTATTTTCTCTTCAATCTCCTTCTCAGAATACCGCACTTTTCTTTGTAGATGTCTTGCAGTTCCTTGGTTAGGTTCATTCCTAGGTATTTCGTTTTTCTTGCTGCCACCATGAATGAGAATTGTTTTGATAATTTCCTTCTCATTGAGTTCATTATTGATGTGCACAAGTGCTAATGATTTTTGTGTGTTGATTTTGTGTCTTGTTACATTGCAGAAATTGGTTGTTAATTCTAAGAATGTTTTGGTGGAGTTCTTTGGCTCTTTCATGTGGAGCACCAAGTCATCTGCAAATCATGATCAGTCAAGTTCATCCTTTCCTGTGTGCATCCCTTTGGCTCTTTCTCTTGCCTGATTGCGCTGGCTAACATTTCAAGTGTTGAATACGAGTACAGAGTGGGCATCCTTGTCTTGTTCTTGGTTTTAGAGAGAATAGTTTTAGTTTTTCTTCATTTAATATGATGTTGGCCTTTGGTTGTCATAAATAGCATTTATCAAATTCAAGTATGGTCTTTCTATACCTATTTTCTTTGGGATCCTTACCATGAAGGAGTGTTGGGAAAAATGCCTCCCTAGCAGAAATATTGTGATCTACATGTCTATAAACCAGTGCATATAGAGTGCCTGGTACATGCTGTAGGATGTCAGCAACGTCCTTCACAGGCCTTGATGACCAAGATGCAGTGCAGCAGTGTGGTGTGAGTGCAGGGAGTGACCAGCTGAGCCGGTGTCTCCCCGTGCCACCCCGTCCAGGGACAGGCTCATTAACCTCCCCCTTCCCAGCTTACGTGATCATGGGTTCTGCGGCTGGTGTTATTTCTCCCACATATGCACTGACACCCTATTAAACTTCTTTTCTAAATGTGCCTTAGTTGTTAAAGCAAAACCTTTTCTCCTTACCTTTGTGGTGTGTAACTCAGACAACTCTAATCAGAAGTGAGATGAATTGGAACATTGTTGCTAGTTTACTTGTATTATAGTTGAAATGGTGGCACATTTATTGGAAACAAGATACATAGTGACAACTTACATAAGGGGTCTCTAGGGTCATGCAGGAGCATAGTTATACTCACCACCATGATGTATGACAGCAAAAAACTACAAAGCAAGCAAAGAGGAAAGGAGGAAAGGGGAAAGGGTGTGTTGCACTCTGCCTGGCAACTACCAAAACTCTAGATGCCCAGAGAGGAAGCAGGTGTCCCGAGTAAACCACACAATCCCAGCAGTCAGGGTCCAGTGACTCCTCATGGTCCTCCTGTGACTGAGAGGAGCCCACTGCAGGCCAGTGTTCGCAAGCACCAGCCGGAGGCCAAACTTGGGAGCAAGCCTCGGCTCTGCTGGGTGTGCCCTCCTTTGTGCAGTTGGGTAGACTCAGAGGCGTGTCAGGAAGCGGCCCCGGGCTCCAGTTAGAACCACTGTGTCTTTAGACTCCATTAACTGAACCAACATTGGCATTTATGATAAGCGATTCTTACTCTTACTTTATTTCCCTTTACTGATCAGTTTAATAATTAATGTGAAATAGTTCATTACATTACACCTCATGTAAAATTTCGATTATTTTGGGTCTCAGTGGCTTTTACAAGTGAGTCCACATGAAAGCCACAATGAGAGAGCACCTGACACTTAACAGGATGGTGATTATGAAAAAGACGGAGGACACCAAGTGCTGAGCACGAGTGCAGAAAAGGAGGTCCTTCCACACCACGGATGGGAGTGTAAGCTGGCACACTCATGTGGGGTACATTATAGATGTTCCCAAAAATTAAACATGCAGTTACCTGATGGTCTGAGAATACCACTTAGGTTCCTGTATAAAAGCAAAGTGAAACCAGTATGTCCAGGAGCTGTCCACACGCCCATGTTATTGGCAGCATTATTGACAGCAGCCACGGTTGCACTCAGGCGACGTGTCAGCTGGTGGATGAATAGGCGGAGAAAATGTGCTGTGTACTCACAGTGGGAAACTGGCCTTGAAAAGGAAGGAAATCCTGTTGTGTGACAACATAGGTGACCCCAGAGGATATCATGTCAAGTGACATAAGCCATGTAGAGGAAGACAAATGTAGTGTGGTCTTGCTTCTACTAAGGCGTCTGCTGGAGGAGCAGAGAGGAATGGCGGTCTCCAAGGCAAGGAGAAGGGGAACTTGGGATGCAGTGGTCGAAGGACACAGAAATTCAGTGGACAGGAAAAATAGCTCAGGAGATTTACTAATAAACATGACTGTAGTACATAACAATGCAGTCTGTACTCAAAAATTATTAAGATGGTAGAATTTAAGTGTTATCACCACAAAAACGATAATGTGTGATGTAACATGTTAATTAGCTTAATTTAGCCATTTAATATGCACACATGTTAAAACATGTAGTGTACTATAAGCATATACAGTTTTTGTTAACTAAAAACATTTTTAAAGGCTTTTGTGTAACATCATGGAAATGTGACAATCTTATGACATGTTTTCTTTGGTAAAATTCCAAGTTTCAAACAACTGATTTCAAATGAAATTTTAGAAGAAAACTTAGTTTTACAATGATCATATATTCATTTTGCAGAGGAAGAAGAAATTAAAATAGGCTGGATTCTTTAGGGAAGACTATTAAGAAAGCACTAAAATTAAACCGACAATGGTCGTATTCAGAGAGGTAGAGAAAAAGAATGATGGTGTACCCGGAAAACGGGGTAACATGACCGAGGGAGGACGGAGTCTGGTCTGACTGGGGAGGCAGAAATCATTGTATGGGACCACTCTGGAGCAAGTAGAAACTCACGATCACTTTTTATGCACCTCTGCGGTTCAGACCCGTGTATTTTCTGCTCTTGTGGATTTTAGGAGCGTTTGTAGCAAGACCCACTTTTCTCCATTAGTAGTTTAGAGGAGGTATAATGTAGGTATCACTTATTTCTTGTATGGTTCTTCCTCTTAACCTATTTCACTCACAGGGTTTTGAAGATTAAGTGAGGTAGTGAAAACGTATGTAGAAGCATTGAAGTCCATCATTTTAAAGAATTATAACTGCTTCACCCGAGAGAGAGTGGACGTGGTCTTAGCATGAATCTTCTGTTATGTATGAAATTTCGGCACACAGCAGTATTATGTATCTTCCAGGGTTTGCTTGTACCTTTTTTTCTAGCTGAATATTCATCAGCAGAAAGTTCTCTCACTGCTAAATGAACTCTTATTTCACAGTTTGTATCTAGCATTTCTATCTGTGGTAGTTTCCTGTTCCTGTTCCCTTCACATCACACGGTCACTCATTCAGCTTCTGTGTTCTGTGGTTTTTCCCTGGCGAACTACTCAGCCATGTGAAGAGCGAGTTTTGTGAGAACGAACCTGCAGTTCTTTGTTTCCAGGCAGCGTTTTAAAAGGCTAAAACAGAATTTCCAAGGGCTGTTGGGGCCAGGCGGGCAGAGTGACATAGAAGTGTTATTTCTTTGTACTAATAAGATGTAGACATTGTTTCATGATTGTCTATTGCAGAACCTAAAAGTGCACAGTATATAGAAAATGTGAATACTTGTCAGAGTAGGAAAAATTAAATATATTCTGTAATTCTTTCAAAAATAATGCACAACCCAAGAACTTAGTTCAGCTAATTCATCACTGATCACAAAACAAACTCTGTGTGAGTATATATATGAAGCATTAAAAATTTCAGAACAAACATTTAAATAACTTATTGATCACTAAAACCGCCTACAGATATGGTTTGACAGGACTGATGCATGCTTCGCTTTACATAGAGTAACATCTGTAACATTCATGAATTCACACATATTTAACTATAATTTACTTGTATCAAACTAGTTTTTAAGTATAGAAACTGCTGAAAAGTAGTTACTATATTTAAAAACTCAATAATAGCAGCTGCTGTATTTAATGTCTCCAGTGTGAACACTAATTCTGTAGAATACTGCCTTTGATGAAAGCAAATTTGAAATAAAGGTTAGAAGAAGCCACAGGTGTACGTGTCTGAAACAGCAGGCGGGAGAGTGAGAGCAAAACCGCATGTCCGTGTCCAAGATCAGCAGCTGCAGTGGGAAGCAGGCCCTGAGGGTCACCGGAACCAGTCCCCGAGGGGCCCCACTGCGCTCCAGAGGGTAACTAGGCAGACGGCAGCCGCGGGCGTCCACATTTCAGATGGGAAAATGGTCAGAGGGGCTGCTTTTTAACTGAAGGAGAAAGATACATGTGGGTGCAGTATTTTTATGTTGGAGGTAGTTTTGGAAATTGTTTCTGCATTTGTTATATTTTAAAAGATATTTAGTAAATAACAGTAATCTGCCTGGTTAGGTTAATGTTCATCATCACATTTCAGACATCATTGCAGAACTCTTCTCCAGATTGGTGTCATTCAGGTATCCTCTGTAGATGGACACTGCATTTTGGAAAGCATATTTCACTGGTAATAAAAGGCTCACATCAAAATGGGGCACCCGTGCAGCAAGGCGCTGTAAACTGTTTCCACAAGAACACTTTATTCGGTGAATTTATGAGAAAACTTACTGAAAATGTTACTTTTCAAAAATATTAAAATGGAAACATATCATCTCCTGTACCCTGAATTTTTAAAATTGTAGATTTTATAAAAGTAAAGAAAGCTTAATTTTTAAACTACATTATTAATTTTTAGTGTTTATTTCAAGTTTATGAAAGGGAAAAATAATGGCGGCTCATAGAAATCAGTTCCAAGCAAAGAGAGAAATGTGTTGGTTTTGCGAAGATGGCTTTTCTTAGATAAAACAACCAGGGCTTCGACCTAATCCTTAGACAAACTGAGCTTGTGCACCAGAGGGAAAGCTGTTTGCTTTGAGACTCAGTATGTTTAGAAGCCTTTTGAAAACAGTAAAATCAAAGGCCCTTACCCAGTTGGAACTTGGTAAGGACTTGCCGTATTTTTTATCTAGCAAACTTCAGATTTCAGGTTCTGAATTCACATTTCATGTTCAAATGAGGGCTAGAATTTTCTTCTAAAACGGACATCACACGTATCGAGGTACTCCCCGTGGAGCAGTCCTGTGACTTCACGCTTTGGTTTGCATCTTCTGCATGCATCCTTGCTTGGTGGAACCAGTCCCATGGGAGACACTGAGGGCACAGGACCTAGAGCACACTGCAAGGATCAGGTCATCGTGCTGGACCAGACAGAGAGCTGTGGCAGGCTGCAGGGGTTTTGTGGTTTTGGAATATTTGCATACATGTAATGAAATATTGGAGAGATGGAATCAAAATCTAAATACAGAATTCATTTCTGGCTTATATACCTTATGCCCACAACCTAGAGGTTATTTTTCACAATACAGTAATCAGCCAGCCTGCAGTTTTACTTGAACCGATATCACAGAGTCAGGCAGGGAATTTTGCACTTGTGTTGTCAGGTCAGCACTCAGAAAGTTTCAGGTTTTGGAGCATTTTGAATTTCAGAGTTTTTGGATTAGGGATCCTCAAACCATGGTGAAGTATTAGTGTGTGATGTACTAAACACGTCACATAAATCACCCTATTTAATTCTACTCACACCTCTATTAGATAATATTAGCCACATTTTATGGATGAAAAGACTGATACCCATTAACTGACTTGCTAAGCATCAGTCATCTTGTACATGGTTCAGGTGTGATTTAAACCCACACAGAGAGAACCCTAGCATACTCACAGACTTTTCAAAAATACAAAAAGAACATGTTATAATTCTGTAATTACTGTTAGATTCAGCATGTCCTTTAATTAGTAATTACATGTACACCAGTTTAACTAACAGGACAAAGCTATTGCATTAATTATTTCCAAATAAAAACCAGCAGATTTGTGAATTGCAGAGCCAGGGCTCCTGCACTGACAGAAATGCTAGATGGTCAGCAAAGTAATCTTCCACATCTGTCCAGCGCTACCAGGAAGTGTACTGGGCACTATGCTGGATGTTGTGAGAAAAGCAATCTTAAATATTGCCCTTTGGAAGTTTGTAATTGTTCAGTGATACTAAAATCATTATACAAATAACAGCGGTTAGTTGTGTTAATTGCTGTTGTTTTATAGGAAGTGGTAAAAGGAAAGCTCTACTTAGAAGTATGTTTATTGAAGAAATCCAGAAAATTCTAGAAGAAAATGGTAAGTAGGGTAGGATTTCAAAGGATGCGTTTGGCAGGTAGAAGCAGGGTTTGATCATTAGAAACCCCAGTGGAACATTTCCAAAGCCATGTGGCTAAGAAAGGGCTGGGTTGGTTTAGAAAGAAATGAGGGAAAGAAAAAAAAGAATCAAGATGTGTCACATATACACACCAATTCAGTACGGTGAATATAATTATTATGTACTGAAATATGTGCTAGTAAAAGTCAAAAAAGAAGTAAAACTAAGAAGGCAAAGCAAAGCCCTGATGTACATTCACAGGACAATCTGAGCCAGGTTTGGCTGAAGTAGACAGGAGTGGAAAATAAACACAGAGCAGAAGCACAGAATAAGGAACCTAAAGGCCAGTTAAAGTAATCTGGATTTCTTCCTGAGAGTACAAGACAGCAGGAAGTATTTTTGAAGAGCAGAATGAGTGTGTAAAGCAGACCCAGGGCCTGCTGGCCTGGCATCAGGAAGTGACAAGTGGCCGAAGAAGATGGGCTCTCAGATCCCGGTGGGAAGGGAGAGGGGAGTAAGGCAGGGCAGGAGAACCGTGATGTCGGAGCAAAATTACCAGTCAAAAGCAGAGAACTGGTTCCTTATTGTTGTCTCCTTGCTTGACGGGGCAAGGCAAGGTTGACCTTTGTGAAACACAGAGTGTGAAGTGGGAGAATGACATCCCAGAGCAACCGCAGAAGTGGGGGTCACACCTCGAGGGAGCTTGGGGAGCCATCCCAGTAATGAGACAGAATGTGTCACCGGGATGGCAGTTCTGCTTTAGGGGTAAAAAGAGAATTAACAAAAGTAAAGACGGGTCATGCAGCCTTTATGGGGCTGCGGGGGACTGGCAAGGGCTGACAGAGAGATGACTCCGGAGATCGGGCTGATGGCGCAGATCCGATTTTATTACGGAAGTACAGGAGTATATATAGGCTGAAGAGGAAGGGCGGAAGTGAGCTCAGAGGAAGGGCGGGATTGAGCTTCAGGAAGGGCAGAAGTAGGCTTAGGGAAGGTGGGGATGTACTGCGGGGCAGGCTTCGAGCTGGGCGGTCCTGCCAGGGATGCTCTACTTGGTGTGCTGAGGAACGGGGAGTCTGAGTGTGCTCAGACTCTCTCTTCTGCCAGGGCAGCCAGCCAGATCTCAGGACCTCGACTTCCCACAGGGTAACATAGTAAAGTGAGGGTGCTGTATTTTGACTTTGTTTTACCTGCTTGCATCCTCAAGTGTATCCTTTTGGTTTCTGCTTGGAGTGTGTACATGGTCTTGAGAGGGTAAGAAGTTGGGAACTGAGCTTCTCTGTAGAATATTATCTGCTGTATTCCTATTAAACTATAGTTTCCATGATGTGCAGTATGAAGACAAAACTGTAAGATTTTCTACTGTTAAAAAAGCCTCCTCAGAGAAATCAAGCTAATTAGCTATTAGGTTTAACAATTTGAAAAGAAATAGGATTACTGGTGGGCAGAAGAAGCAAGCATCACATATGTGCTGGACAAGGGAGAGCTGTAAACCCCAAATTCCACTGGGGCTCATACACATTTCTAAGGGTCTGGGGTCAGTGCCTGGGAAAATGAAGCTCAGTAAATCAACAGCTTGATCAAGTGATACCAATACAAAATCAAAGTGCTACTTTCTATTTGAGTTCCAGTAAACTATAAATCTTAACTATGGGTTTGTGAAAAAATGCTGCTACATCTCGTCGCTGAAGCCCTTGTGTTTGTGTCCCAGGCTCTACTGCGCTTCTGTTTCTACAGTAGAATTGTACAAGGCCCTGTGAGGTCACTTCTGCATGAAGGAGACCTCCCTTCCTCTCAGCTTCCACCGCTCTCTGCTAAATTAAGTGTGCATCAGTGTTGATGTACACGTGAGAGAAAACATTTTAATGGGGATACTCCAAAAACAACCCAAAGCAGGTGAAAAAAAAAACTCTGCTAATAAAAGGCAAGGACACACAATGACACCATATGTCAACACCAAATGCAGATTCTGTAGGGCTCTTGTCTGGATCTGCTATGATTCCAGTGTGCTATTAAGGCATAAAATGATTAAAGATAATCTTAAGTATCATTATGATTCTCATGAAAGTCTTTAACATCTCAGATCTAAGATAGAAAAAAATCATAGACCAAACACAAAATACATTTTCTGCTTTTCTATTTACAGCACCAAATAATCCAAGAGAAAGATAAGTAAAAGCATCACTTTTATAGGTCAGGCAAACACTCTGTTAGTCTGCTTCTGCTGTGTGAAGACTGACGCCCTTTAGACGTCAGCTGACCACAGTTCAGGCTTCGATTGCTGGGGTCTACGAGGAACAGAGAGGAGCAGTGAGCAGGACACGTGGTCCGGGAGAGGAGCGTCCAGCCCAAGGGGCAGAGATGCCTAGCTGGAAGCCCGGGCATGTACCTCTGCGGGCACATGGCAGTGTGGGAAAGCTGCAGACAGAGTCTGGGTTACATGTGAAATGCAAGAGCTTGACCAGATCATCCAGAAAAGGTACTTTTAGCTTTACCACTGCGTTACTTTATACCTTGGGAACTTTAGCAGAGCTGTACCCTATCAAACAAAGGCCACCTGCAGAGCAAGAGGAGAGGGTCACAGCAACAGGAGCAGCCCCACGCGCTGTAAGAAAGTCACTGTTGGGCCAGGGATTTAGCCCAGTGGCATAAGCGCCTGCTTGGCAAGTGTGAGGTCGTGAGTTCGATCCCCGGTACCAAAAAAAAAAACAAACAAAAAAACAAAACAAAGAAAGTCACTGTCATGTTTTGTGGGTTACTGTGGTGCTTCTGTGGCTTAACAAGTTATGTGAAAATGGTAATTTTAAAAGGGAAACTGTAAACGTGTCATAGATTTTCAAGGCAAGTGACTTTGCTTCCCCTCTGATGCTGTTTTCGGCTTTCCTTATTCTATTTGCCGTTCTATATCCTGTAGACATTCTTGGTCTTTTCACTTTGGTTATGGAGCACGCTCTCCTTTTATCTATCCCAGGAGTTACTACCTAGTGTATAGTTTTTTTCCTTGTTCCATGTGAAATAACAGAAGATGTAGTAACCCCACTGCATTTTGAAAAAACCTAAAAATTGTCCTTCCTACCTTTTTCCACTTCTCCTACCAAGCGCTTACAATATATCTTCAGGACAAGTCAATCTTTCAGATGGGAAAGTTTCTATTTATTACTCACCTTAACTGGCCAGATAAATTATTCTTTGGAAATGCATTATATAGAGCTGGTTGGGATAACAAGAATAAACACTATCAACAATACAATAAACAGACAGAAACAGTATAATTAAACACTTTAAAGTCATAATGTGTTATAAAAGAGATGCGTGTGCTTGGCACATTGATTCTACATGGCTCACATATTTATGCACGTGAACACATACAAAGTACAGGTAGCACAGTTTTGTACAGTGGACCATGATTGTGACCCAAAACAAACACGCCGTCTATAATATGCACTAGACATTTAATTAACAAGTTTGTTCCTTACCCTGAGCCTAACTTAAAGGTTTTGCCTCTTTCCTTGATTTTTTGTTTGTTTGTTTGTTAGTGATGTGAATATTCTTTCTTCTCTTAAAAATTTGCTGAGAAAGGCTGAAAATACTCTCCAACGGTCCGCTGCTACAGTGGTTCCCCTCTCAGGACTACTGTGCTTCGCAAAAGCACCTGAACTTCTCTTCCCAATGAACTTTCTGAAAAGCGTAGAATCAAGATTCAATTTATCTAGAGTTAAAAAATAACTACACAATAACAATTTATTATTAAAAATATGATTTTTAAATTGTATTTAAATAGGCTTGAGGTAATATTAGCAGAAACCTCCATTCTGCGCATTGCAAAGGGGACATAGAGATGTGACCTTCCTGTGTGGCTCAGACAGCTCCGCTGTGGCTGAGTCACCTCCACGCAGAGGAGAGCACCTTCAGTTTGGTCCAGGGCTCAGATGCTGGAGCTGCAGTTATGATCCCTGCTTTTCTGCTTTTCTGTCTGCGCAGCTTTGCTATTTCAACTCCAGCGCTTCCGTGTGCACAGATGAAACAAGGACGCAATGGCATTAGCTCATCTCGGCCGTGAGGGTTTGTTCATGGGTCGGGCAGGACAGTGCCTCGTGTAGAGCAAGTGCCGTGTGTGAGTCACTGCTTCCTGCACTTGCTGATGTTTTAGCGAGTTGATCTCATACATTTTATATGAGTATAAAGCTATTCCAGAAAAAAGAATGCGTGTGGATTTTAAAAAATTTTCCCTGTCTTCCTTCCTTTCTCCTCTTTTCTGTTTTCATTTTTTTTCAGAGGTGGGGTCTGACTTATGTGGCCCAAGTGTTGTAGTCGGGTTGTGCAGAGAACAATTAGAATCAGGACATGGAGTTTATAATATTGTTTTATGATAGTCACCCAGAGTTAACACAAGAAAATACAGGAAATCTCTCCACAACACCAAAGACATAGAATATTCAGCCAAGGGCCTAAATCCCACAGCAATGTCCCACATGAGTCCAGATGAAGACCCAGAGCTCATGACATGCCTCCCATGAGTCCAACTGGAGGTCTAGAGCCCACAAGGAGGACTCACACCAGTCTCTTTTACGGATCCGTGCTGGGAAGGCCCAAAGGTCAGTGGTGGAAGTGAGGAAGTCTGTGCCAACAGGGTGAAGGAGCTGTGCTGATAGATCGAGGGTTCTATCCTGGAGCCGAGAAGTCACACTCACAACACACACCAGGGCTGTCCTGAAAAGCACCACAGCCATCCTCAGCGACATAGAGGCCCCGAGCTCCTCCAACGACAAGCACAGTTGAGTACATGCCAGGAAGCCAGCGTGACAAGTTCATCCTGGAGACCAAGCAGCACAGGTCTTCCTCTCCGGAGTCAGGAAGCAATGCCCGATGTGAGGACCAGAGCTTCTCCAGGAGAACCAACGGCTCCAACAGCAACATGTAGGAGAACTCGCGATGCCTCAATGCCTTAATGCCCTTTCTTCTCCTTCTCCACGTCTCCGTTTATGCTGGCAACTTTCCTCAGGTGAAACATCTACGCTCAGCAGCATGGTGATTTAATTCTGCTGGTGTTAAGCTGACCACCAGTTTTTAATCTATAACACCAAGTTAGCCTTGAACGCATGGTCTTCATGCCGTCGCCCTCCCGAGTAGCTGGGGTCACGGGCACCATCGGCCCCAGCTAGAATCGTGAAGTGTGGAGAACAACGAAAACAAATCATTATTATCCTTCAATAGGAAATGACCCAGAGAAAAGCCTCATAGAGGAAGGGACAGAGACCGTGCAGCTGGCACTGGGGAGGTGACTGCGAGTAGGAGCCAGGCTTGCTATGCTGAAGCCAAGCATGAGACAGTGTCTCTGGACTCAGTTTCCCCATTTACAAGAATGGGAACCTGTACGTGTCCCTTTTCCTGGCTCCTTAGTGTCACTGTTCTCTGGAACCTGCCCTGGGGCCCCAGGATGATCGTCCACCTCAGCGTCCATGTCCCTCGTCTCCATCTCTCTTTTGGTTGGTGTCTGTATGACAGATATTTTCTGTCCTTTTACTTTCAAGTGTTCCGCAGCCTTGTTACTTAAGACTCATTTCTTGTCATCAGTATGTAGTTGAATCTTTTTTAAATCTAGAAATCACCTTCTTTATACTTGCTAACTTGCCTGGGTGTTGGAGTGTCTGGCTTTCTTTTCTCCGTGGTGGGTTTTGAATTTTGAGTTTAGTGGCCCTGCACTGTGTTTATTAAAACTTCTGCTTCCTTTCTTAGACCCCAGCCATGATTTTCACATTGGCAAAAGCTTGAGCACAGAATTCCTCTCAAATGTCAGGCGGCCTCTCTGAACTGACTTCCTTTCTGAGCGTATCAGTGTTTGTGGTCGAGGCTTTTTGTCTTTTCAGTTTATCAGATTTATACATGACCTTTAAGCCGTTCAATATGTATGTACCTCGTATGTGTACAGCCTGTACACGAAATGTACTGTGCTTTTAGCAATAGCATTTTCTGAAATTGTCTCAGTTCATGGAAGCCTAATGTCTTATTTATCTCATGGAGTTTCCAGTAAAAACAGACAAGTAAGCGCAACCCTAGCAGACCTGTTTGTTAAGCAGGTAGGCCCAAAACACTCTCTAAATATCCATGATATAATAGCGTGAAGGTCATTTGAAATGTAATGTGCGTAAACGTAAAGAGAAAAGATGTTTTAGTTTCTTACACGCACACACACACAGACACACACACACACACACACACACACACACAGTTATAGGACATAGCACCTGTTGGACCCCACACAGCTTCTCAAGTCCTGGACTCAGACTGGACACAGGAACCCCCTTCTGGTTTCATGTTGACTCTCAGGTCTCTGTAAACTGTGCTGCCTCGCCTGCTCTGTCACATGGAACACAGCCCATTTCGAGAGCTAAGGTCTTTCTGTGGAGACCAAAGCTGTCCTGTGGGCACACGGCGGATTATGACACTAGCACAGTTGTTATCGAGGCTTGTGGGTTTGAAAAGGCAGCTCCGGACTCTGGGATCCTCAGGAGATGCACACAGGCGAGCCTGTAGAGTCACAGAGATGATGGGAAAAGTGGCCATTCACCTGTGCATTTTTGTCCAGAGATACCAGTTATGTCGCTGGCTCCGTGCGCTGGCATTGTCTTGAGAATGATGTTCTAGAGTTGCAGAATTTTGCTGTGGAGAGAGCAGAAATGAGGCAAGTTAGGAGGGGAATAGGGCTGAAATTACATTTTGTTTATGGCTGTTTCCGTGGAAAACTGCTCTCCTCTGTGCAGTGTCTTCCCTGCGCCTCTTGCTGGAGCCCTGCAGCTCCTTCTCAGCACCAGCATGCGGTGACCCTGTGGCCCTTCCCTGCTGGAACACACTTGCAGATTTGTCAGTCTAATGCCAATAAGCTGCCTGCTTAACGACCATTTAAATCCTCTCTGGATCACTCCATGAAGCCGGCATGTTTATTGACATGCCTTCCTGCACCTTAGTCCTTAACTGGGAAGCACATCTTACAAGAGAATTACAGTCTCCAAGCAGGAGAATTCCTGTGGTTTGAAAGGTGCACAGAGGAATTCACTGGCGTTGGAAACCAAAACAGATTGATTTCTCAACACTCGTCCCTGAATGTTGCTATAAACTCAGAACATTCCTGTAGTTGCCCCAGATTTCTTTCCAGGTTAATTGGTTAATCAGTGCTTTCCTGGAAAGCCATTAATTCATGTTCTTTGGGAATGAGGTGTGTAGTGGGCCATCAAAGGAGGAGAAAAGCAGAGTGCTGTCTTCATGAAGCGTCTAGTGTGGCGCAGTGCTCAGAGACTTGTTGATTTTCCCAGATTGATGGTTTGCTACTTCTTGGAACTTCTTAATTTAAAAACCTTTAATGCCTCTTTATCATGCAGCTAATTGGTTTCATTGACGTAGAGGCGTCAGCATGGAGAAGCCAAAGTTCTGTGAGCAGCTGGGTCACCGGGATCAGTTACAGACTGAGTCCACAGCTTTCTCCGGTGCACGTTTCTTTTGTTATGTCGCTGAAATTTAAATTCCTTCCAGACTGTTGGCACTCTAGC
Organism: Dolichotis patagonum; assembly: GCA_004027295.1. NCBI lineage: Eukaryota > Metazoa > Chordata > Mammalia > Rodentia > Caviidae > Dolichotis > Dolichotis patagonum. The sequence continues at coordinate 8,404 of PVJX010014755.1, read as the reverse complement.
AGGGGAAGCAGCTAGAAGAATAGCCCCACATCTGTATGTGATGGAGGATGTGTGGATGCACACTGCTTTTTAACCGCAGGCAAACGTTTTACAGTCTTTGGGTAAAGCTGCAAAGTTAGGAACCTGACCTCTGAGATGTCCCTGTTGTTATTTATTTCTCCGATACAGAGTGGTCTATCATTTATTGAAAAAGTTTATTGCTAACTCACTGTTCATTCTTGGGATGTCCTTTTGAATCAAAGTTTCAAACATTTTGAAGGCACTATAGTTTTTTCTTAGCCAGCTAAGGGTGATATAATTGAATTAATGCTCAAGACTCAGACCTAGGTTTCCTTAAACTGCTTTACCCTGCCGTGATTATTGCCATAACAAGCTTTAATTTGGTGTCACTTTGAATTTAGGCCATGATAGCAACTGCGCTAACAGAAATTCTCCGGTGACCAGAACTGTTCACCAGCAGCTGCCGCTGTACCTGCGAGGAGAGCTTTGTAAGCCTGCTAGGGAGGCAGCGTGCCGTGCCTCTCCAGTTCTTACTGCGAAGTCCCAGCACACAGGCTTGGAGGATGAGTTCACACTGCCAGTGCGACTCTGTGAAACACAGCAGCTTGGCACGGTGATAATGACAAGGGTGCTTTCCATGCACAACAGCACCAAAACGGTTAGAGAAGAATCACTTGTCAGATATTCTGCTTGGTAAAGTCAGAGGAGCGCTGGGGATTCCATGAGGTATTACCGTGCGTGCTCATGCGTCCTCCCCCACAGGTGTGCACACGTTCACACACTCCTGCACCGACCTTTTACCTAACCCTAGCTCGGCCCCTTCTCTTCTGCCCAGTCTGCCTTGGTTGTAACTCACTGGAGGGTTGTATTTGGAGTAGGGCTCGGCGTGCACAGGGCCAGCACAATGACGCCTTAAGGTGACAGAGCTACGGTGTGTCGTACCCCGTGCTGCTGTCAGAGCATTGTGTACCACACAACAGCGAGTCCACAGACATCTAAAACTAAAGAGGAAAAATTCAAATGCAGCCATTCTTTCTATCTTCAGAAAACTCATTAAATTAAAAACAATCATTGGTAAAATATATAAATAATTGGTGTCTCTCCCGCCTTTTTGTGTTCTAAGACCCAGTTTGGTGATTTCCAAGCGGAACCTTTACCCTGTCCTTCGTGACCCAGAAGGGCATCAGGAGACTGATGGGTACACAATTTTGGGAGATCATCCCTGTGGCACCCACCTGTCTTTCCTCTACTTCTTACCCTCTCCCTGCTCTCCCTCTTCTGTCCTCAGTTTTTCTACCAAGCTTTAGTTACAGCTTTTCACACGTTTATGTATCTAATACAGGCTCTTCTATAAGCTAGATCTCTGTGGTCATTTACACAAAATAAATACCCAACTCCAAATACGGGTGTACTTACGGAGGAAGCTTTTGTTTGTCATCTATGTGTAAAGGGAAAATTTTAAACATTTTAAAATTTTAAACATTTTTATAATATAGACATGCTAATGACTTTTTTAAAATGTGAATTTTATAAATTTGTAATAGTAATGTTTACACATAGGCAGCTACATTATTTTATCTGTTCTTCCTTCTGAAAATGGAACACATATTCAGAATAAAGTGTAGGACAGAGTAAACCATCTTGTTTCTGTAAGATTAAGTTTATAACTTTAACCTTAAACACACACTGCATTAGCATCATAAAAGCTGTTATTCAGCAGTTATTTATCAGAGTCTAAGTAGATTAATAAATAGAGTAAAGGTATATTCCCTCCCCCATCTTAAGCACTTCAGAGGTTTATCCTCAGATTATCATTGTCACTTGCTGGGAATACACTAGTTGGTTGTTATGGTTGATACACTGTGTGAACTTGAGAAGTTCAGAAGTTTAACTGAGAAACTCAGCAGGAAGCCAGGATCCTCACTTTGTAAATATCCTCATCCTGTGCAAGAGCAGGGCACGGAGCCCTTGGGAGTGCTACACCTGCCCTGGGCGCAGGGGACGTGCTGCCTGTGGACAGTGTAAGCGAGAAGAGGCTTGCTCTTCTCCCTTTTGTTCTGGCTGCTTTTGCTGGTTACTACTTGAAGCGTTGCCCCGATGCCAGACTACCGTGCCTTGGAGCCAGCTGATGATGGACCGAAACCTCTACAAACAGTGAGCTAAATAAACCTTTCCTTTCTTCATTTTGGGTGCCAGGTATTTTGTCCCAGCAAAGAGAGAAAAGTAAAGCAAGACAGTGGTCAAAGAATTTTCCTTTATTGTGATCTTCCTTGGGCCTGATGTCTTCTCTCTGAAATTATGTCTGCTGATGGATGAGATGCAAGTCTGATTCTGAGTTGCTTATTTTTGAAGGATTTTAACCAAATTAAGAAAGATATTAAATATTTTGACTGGAGACAGTTCCTTTCTAAACAGATGAGATGCTGTCATTTTAGGGATTTTTTATTTCATGTTTTATTTCATCATTTTGCTAAGATTTCCGATGAAATGTGTGTTTCTTTCACTTGTCATATCCTTTGGCAGTGGCTGCTGTAAGCTCAGCACTACTTCAGGCCGGTTCAGGGTTCGTGATGCTTGAGCGAGGTGGTTTACAAAGGTGACACGCTGCTTTGCCTGACGGTTCTGGGGTGGGAAGTCCAGGCGTGTGGTCCCCGCACCGGCTCAGCACCTGGCCGGACCTTTCTGCAGTGTCCAGCATGGCCTGGGCGCCACACAGCAGTGTTTGACACAGCTCGGCCGCCTTGGACTTCTTGACGTATTTTGGTTTTGGTTGCTGACTGCAGGACTTCTGTCTGTTGAAATTACAGACTAATTCAATATGCATCTATTCATCTAGTTCTGCTTTTTTAATAAGTGAATGTAAAACTTAATTGATAATTTTATATGAGTTGTGTGACTGGACTGGTGATACCCCCAGGCCTCTGTCAGGATGGAGGGTTTGGAGAAGTCAGCGGCTGCTTGTTGCCGACTGTTGCTGTACGTAAAGACGTTTGTGTGGATGCACCAACCTGGGTGCGCAAAGGGTGTGGGTTGGGGTGAAGGACAGATGTGAGCAGTATGCTTGCGAGGTCCAACATCCTGTGCCCAGTGTGTTGGCCTGACCCACGGGAGGCTGTGGAAGGCCTGGACTGGGTGCTTCCTGGGAGGGCACCTTGCGGGGCAAAGGTGTGGGGTGCAGCCTGGGCATCACGGCAGGCCTGGGGCCCCTTCTTCTCAGGTTCTGTCTTCTGCTTCTGTGCTGTTTCTGCCTTGGAGCCAGCAGGCCATGGGTCAAAGTCTCAGAAAACATGAGTCTCAGAAAACACACTTCCTGCTCTAAGGTGGGATGTCAGGGGTTTGGTCCCAGCAATGAGAAGACTGACTAGCTTGGATAAAAGGAAAGGTACTTTTAAACTTCAGTAACTCAGAGTTTAATACATAAATCTATTACAAGTATACAACTCATTTCCAGTACTTGTTTCTTACGATGTTCTATGACCATTTAAAAGACATCTTCCCATGGCCAGGTGTGGTGATGCACACCTGTAATCCAAGCACTCTGGAGGCTGAGGCAGGAGGATCGGTGTGAGCTCGAGACCAAGCTGGGCTACAAAGTGAGCTCAAGGCCAGCCTGCACCTCAGCGTGAGCCTCCGTCTCAAAAAGACGCAGTCTCCTGATAATTCTGGCTATCGTGATTCTGCTTAAGAGAGCAGGTGATCTGTTCCGATAGTAATACCTCTGTGTGGAGTAAATCTTTTTGCTTTGACCATTAGTTTGATCTAGAACCTTATGTCAAGAAATAGGAAGAGAAGTAAAAGACACCTTGAAAGAGATAAAAAGCAAATTACAAGTGGAACCAAACTTTTTCATTAAAAACTGCAGCTGGTTTTTATTTCCTAAAGCATAAAAGTACACCATTGTGTTTAGACAGCCATGTGAGTTTCAAAGGGATAGCTTGATCTTAAACCCTGCGTTTCTGTTACAAATTTGACTTAAATATGCAACATTTTGTGTTTTTCCAACCTTTATTTATGAATGCTTGTAGCAAGTAGCACCTCCTGTGCCAGGGGGTGGGAGCACAAAACACTTGTTGCTTGATTATGAACTTAGTAAACAGCTATGGACTGATATTCATCCCCCCCATTAAAGTTGGAACACTACCCCTAAGGTGACAGTATTTGGAGGTGAACCCCACAGGGGAGTCAGGGTGCCGTCAGGGCGTGGCAGCAGAGCATCCATGCCTTTATAAAGGGAGGAAGGCCCTGTCCTTCTCTCTGCCTGGTGAAGATACAGGAGAAGACAACCACCCACAAACCAGGAAGGGGGACCTCGCCAGACACCACATCTGCCAGCACCCAGATCCCTGAGTTCCTGGCCTGCAGATCTGTGGAAACGAATGTTGGTCACTTAAGCCCCTCGGGTTTTGGCAATGTGTTAGAGTGGCCTGACTGACTAAAACATTTATCAACCAGACATTTCCAGGCACTATGAAGAGGTAGGAAAATGTGACCCAGGAAGAGGAGGAAAAACCATCAAAACCAATCCCTGCTGACACAAGTGGTAGTACTGGCAGCTAATAACTTTAAAATGCTTGTTATAATGTCCCACAGAGTCAAACAAGTATAAGAAAGATGGAACATATTTAGGCAGAAATATGGATACACAGAAAGTAACTCAGAGTGCCCTGTGTAGAATTAATGGCAGATTACACAGTGCAGCGTAAGATTGGTAAACTTGAAGACATGGCAGTAGAAACTACCCACAATGAAACAGAAAGAAGAAATACTTTTTTAAAAAGGAAAAGAGAAGCTAGAGCGTCAGAGTTTTGAATATCCTAAAGCAGCCTTAATGCACTTGGATTCATCACAGAAAGAACAAGAGAAGAGAAAGAAAAATATTTATGGAAATCAGTGCCAAATTTTTCCAAATTTGATGAAAATTATATACGTAGAGGTAGAAGAATATCAAGGAACCCAAGCACAAAAATTTAAAGAAAAGCACGGCAATGCACGTGATAATCAGACTGCTCAAAACCAGTGACAAAGGTTTAATCTTCACGGTAACTTATAGGAAAAAAGCACACAGAGAACATACCTGCAGTGACTAGAGTGCGTCAGGGAAGGATAAGGGTTTTGACAGTTGTCTTGTGAAAAGCAGTGCAAATGGGAGCACGGGAGGACAACAGCTTTAAAGTATAGAAGGGAACCCGACACATCCTAGAGCTGCCAGGAGGTGCACAGCGCCAGAGGGAGACTCTTTATTCACACTGAAGCGCTTTATCATAAGCGTATGATAAAGAAAGAAGAATGTAAATGTGAGATTAGAAGGGATGATGCGAATCAGAGGCAAGAATAAAACTCAGACAAGATGTTATCAGGGGATTTACGCAGGGCTTTTATAGAGAGCCTGCCACGGGCCAGGCTCTTCCACCACCAGATTTGCATGTATTAATTAATTTAATTTTCATAGCAATCACTGGGCAAAGTATTATCGTACCCTAATTTTACAGATGATAAAAATAAGATGCAGAGAGATTAAGTAATTTGCCCAAGAAAATGCATAGCTAGTAAATGCAGAATCATATTTGAGTTCACTTGACTGGAAGGTTTGTGTAAACAGTGCACCACACTGCCTGTTAGGAATTTCATGAAGAGAATTCAGCAGAGTCAAAGATAAGGAAGATGCTTAAAGGAAACAGTGGCTGTAGTTTACTAAGAAATTCGCATCAGTAAGAATACTGTAAAGTTCTTTAATTCCTTCCATCTAACCAGGATTTGCAAGGTCTGGTTCACGAATAGTCTCTCAAAACAGTTTCCCACACAAGAAAAGTGTAAAATAAAGTCACAGAAAGTATAAGTTACATTTAGGAACTTTTACTAAAGATCTAGATTTTTAAAATTTAGTTTAAGGAGATACTCTTAACCTTATAACTTATAAATAATATTTTGTAGTATTGGTTTATCTTGAATTAGAAAAATTAAATTCAGTTATTTTGCTAGATAGCCTAAATTTAATAGATTTTAGAATTGGAGGACTTTGTTTTATAAGAAATCATAATCATGCATTTAGGGGGAAAAAAGCAAACAGATTTTATTTGGGCAAAAACTAAGCCAGAAATTACAGCAAGCAATCTTTTCAGGGAAGTGCTGTTAGCAGCCAGCTGAACGGGAAAGTGGATTTGCTGCGGAACTCTGTTCCAACATCTGCAGGCGCACACCCGGTGCTCACTGTGAAGTTCAATGAATCCCGACAAGTGAGAAGTTGATTTCCGTGGCTATACTATTAGGAGTCATTGAAACATGAATCGGCTTTTACCAAATTTCATCTAAGCCAACACAGTTTTATTTAAGTTATCTTCATGAATGGCACTTATTACTGCTATATTGACCAAATCAGTTGTTGAGAACAATTTCAAGATTGACGCTTAATGTTCAAACTAGCAGCTTGCCTGTAAGCTGTCATGCAAAACAAGCAAAAAGAAAGAGGCAATTTAGGAAAACCTTGTTCCGTTTGTCCTTTAAATATGAATTCAATAAGCCGATGATTCATTAAGCAATTAAATTATAACTCGGAGAAATTTTTATGTAACTTTGTAACAACCGAATTAAATCAATAGGTGATGAGGTTCAGAACAAGAATGTGTGCGCTATGTACCTAGTGTTTTGTACAGTATTTAATATTGAGCACGTGTTGATTAAGTACATAAATAATAATTGTGATAAATTTGTGTGTGTACACACAACGCTGGTGTGACCATGCCTAATTGGAATGGTTTTGCTTCAGAACCTTCCATCCAGTGTATTTAGAAGAAATCTGTTAAGTTACAGAATTATTGTCAGTGGAAGTGGTAGCGGTCACTTTTTCACAAGTCCATGTTTGCGGTAATAATGACGTCATGCAGCACAGGGATCTGGCGCATGCGCATAACGCACCGTCCTGTCTCATCCCCTCCCCTCCCCTCCCCGCTCTGCTCCAGGCGATTTGATCCCCTTCCCATTGGAAAAGGGCGGGAAAATAGATGCACCAAGAGGCCATCATGTTAAGTGAAATGAATCAAACACACAAGTTTAACTATTGCCTGTTTCTCCTATGTCAGAAACCCAAAATATAAACACAGACCAAACTAAGAGATTGATAATAGGAAACAGAGAGCAGTCACTTCTCGTGACTTAGCAACACACTAAAAATATCTTGACATTGTGGGCAGCAAGCTTTGTTGGCAGAGCTGTGCGGGACTCCTCCTCATATCTGATTTTACCGTTCGAGTTGACTTCAATCATAGAGAAGACTGGAGTCTGCTTTCTGTTGTTTATACCAGCGTCTTTATAAAACATCTAATGAGGCTCGGGGAAGCGGAAGCAGACTAGCTTCCTGTGTGACTCACGCCGTTATAAGTTCTTGTTGAAACTGGTTTCAGCCCAAAACCAATATGGGGTAGAAGGGAGGAGTAATGAATGAAGAAGTGTGGACAAGAAGGAGAGAAACAAGGCAAAAAAGGACAGGTGGAGGAAAGGGTGGTAATAAAAGAAGACAAGTACGGGAAACAGGGACGACCACTATATCAAAATTAAAATAATTTGCAAAGACAGCCAGATATGTCATTATCTCACTTCTCCTGCCTCCCTGGCACCTTGTATTCACATATAAATAACGCAATGTGTGTCGTTTTGCTGCTGCTTCTAAGTCACGGCGACATAAAGGGGAGTTTCGGAGCTGGACCTTTTCTGCGTGTCCGTGTGACGCCCGGAGCCTCGCTGGCCGGCTCTGCCCTTCCGAGCTGACCCGGGCAGTGGCGTCCGTCGGTACTGGGCCGAAGGCAGCGCCCTGCCCGGCCTGGCGTGGGGCGGCCGGGGGGGGGGGTGCGGAGGGGCGCGCGGGTTTCGGGGCACGGAAGGACTGACGAGACACACCTCCTTTTAAGTTTCAGAGAGAAAAGGCGACAAGACCTTGGCCTAGGGACAACACAAGGCAGGGTGAAAGGAAACGGGCTGACGGACCTCTGAAATGTTAGAGCGGCACTTCCGGAATGATACAGGGCAAACGTCTAAATAAGCTTTCCGAACTGAAAATGTGCTGTCCCTTCGGCGTTTGTTAAGACCTTAAGTGTTTGGTCCGTTTTCACAACTTGGCTTTTATTTTGGGGCTTTTTTATTTCTCTTCCATGAATCAAGGAAAAAGTGCACCCAGTATTTTGAAATACCCCCTTCCCTTCTAAAATCAAACCTTTTTATGAAAGGTTTCACCGTTTCATGTTAGTCTCTTAGCCATTGTGATATATATGAATATGCAAGTTTCAAAGAGGAGAGGGGAACGGAAGCGCCGGGAACGAAGGGGAAGAGAAGGGGGCGGGGAGGAAGAGGAAGGGGGCGGGAGGAAGAGGAAGGAGGGGCGGGAGGAAGAGGAAGGGGGGCGGGAGGAAGAGGG
>PVJX010014754.1:24476-44208 GCA_004027295.1 Dolichotis patagonum | reverse complement strand
CCAATATACTAACTGTGGTCATCTAAATTGGTTCAACTTTTAGGGAACATCAATTAACAAGATAGCTAGAGTCCTGAAAAATGACGGTAATTTTTGATCCAGAATTAGACATTACAAATCCATCTGCAGAAACTTGTAGACAAATTTTTATTGCAGGGATTTCAAACAAAACTTTGTATTGTAAAATCTAAATACCCAATAAGGCAATGTTTAATTAAAGCATTTCATATTTGCTCAAACAATTAATATTGTAATCATCAAGAATTAATTTCTAAAAGGGTATTTATCATGTGACAGGAAAAGCTAATGTAAATGTTAAGTGAAAAACACATATGTAACTTCTGAACACATTGTGCCATTTTAAAAAGTATTACCTACTCCATGAAAATCAATGTAAACTGTTTTAAATACGATAATAAAAAGCAACATTTAGATTTCATTTTAGAAAAAAAAGCATAAAATAAGTCCTAGAATATATGGATTTTTTCACACTATGTCTTTATAGTTTTTCTGTTTCTCAATTTTTTTGCAATGAACGAGGTTCACCATTTGTCTACTTTTAAAAAGTGATCAGATTACTTCATGAAACACAAACATGTTATGCTACCACAGATCGAGCACTGATAAAAACAACCTGTAATTAATACAATACTTTATTACCAAGTTGAATCTGCTGAACATTTAGTATCAGGAGACTCCTACATCAACTTTCATTAAAATGTAAATTTTACTTAGTAAGCCTTACAGTCTCCGATTTCTCACAGATCATACTCTTTAATTCTTTATTTCTGAAATTGGCACATCATAACTATTACGATGTTTGCATGTGTCAAAAAATACTTTGAAATTATACAATATATGACTAGCAAAGGACACTATGAACTCCAAGATGTCAAGTGCTAAGTGCTGAACTTGTCAACACCACCCTTTGCTCAGCAGATGTTTAAAGACTTTCTAGCACACAGCTCTCAAAGGTGCCAATACTGCCCCCTAGGGGAGGGTGCTCCTGAATGTTTGATTGTCACATGATAGAGGGATTTCACTGTTACTAAGCACGTGAATTCCAAGGACACAGATGTACTGCAAAGGAAGAGCAGTTCCACACAACAGAGACTTACAAATACCACATAATCTCTGAATGACTCTCTGGTCATTCACGTAGAAACTAGTATGTTATACCTTATCCTAATACTGATTTGTATTCTAGCTTTCACCATACTGTACTTCGTTTTCATGTGCTTCTGTAATGAAACCGCTCCCGATTTTTAAAAATCCAAACATTCATTACAAGTATATTTCAGTCTTTGACCCAGAGTATAAGTAAGTATCTAACTACTGTATTGTCTTCTGGTGTAATCATGCCCAAGCATTTACATTCTAAAATATTTATATTATTATAAACTGTTTATTTTCTATTATATTACAATTATGCATTATATTCATCTCCTTATGTGCTACACAGGTTACATTATCTATGAATTTCATTTAAGGCTAATAAAGAAATAGGACATAAATTACTGGTTACTAAAAAGGAGCATTAAGTCTGTTAAGGCTGAGAATCTTAACATCTATTAAACAGTATCTACCTAAAAAGCACTGGGCCACAATTTTAAGTATCCTATCTAACTTAAATATCAACACCACCATGTGAAACAGACGGCTTAATGCTCATAGTAAGGCTCTGAAGTCAAAACTGCTTGAGCCCAAATCCTGGGCCCATCATCCCCGGACTAGTACTAGCACTTTTTTTTCCATCTGTATAATGGTAATCATAATAGTCCCCACCTAACAAAATTGTTGTAAGAATAAGGGAACTCTACCTTTAGCATTTGTAACTGGCTGTCATAAATCCTCAGTATTAGCTATTTTTTGCTATTGCTCTCACTATTTCTGGATCTTAAGTATTTTCCCAGGGTCACAGAGGAATAAGCAAACGAAACAGAAGAGCCTCAATTTCTCACAAGTGATATAGGTAACCACTATACTCTCATACCAGGGCTTTACCTCCTATCATTTGAACAGTGAGCAGGGATCTTAATGGCCCTGAAACTCAACCTCACAAGCACATTATCTGGGAATGAACTTGAAATGGGAAAGTCTTTCTATTCCTTGGTCCCTCTCGGTCTCCAGGGGTCTGTTTTGGAAGCCGCCCAGTACTCTTATGGACAAACAAAGGGAGGTGAGCTATCTGAACAGCACGCAGATTCTCCTGATGTTAGAGTCTTATCTCTGACCTCTTCTACACTGCCCCTCTTGCTGGCTGGGGAAAGGAATGCTCAGCTTCAACTTCTCTTTAGAAGCACGTAATGATACTGCCACCTATTTAAGGTAGCTCAGAAAACTACAGTAATGTACAACATTGATACAAGAATTTACTGTGTACCTATTGTGTATCAGGAATTGGGCCAAATATAATAAATAAAAGTATAACTAGGATGTGACAGTTCATTTCATGTATCAATTTAACTGGCCCTCAGGGTACCCAGATTTTTAATTTTTTGGATATACCTGTGAAAGCATTTCCAGATGAAATCAGCATGGAATTGGGGAACCAAGTGAAACAGACAGTCCAATCAAGGGTGGAGTGAGCATTATCCACTCCGTTGAGGACTTTTAAAGAAGAAAAACACAAAGGACAGGCAAGTTCTCTCTCACTTCAACTCTCTGACATGGACACCAGTCCTCTGGTTTGCAGGCCTTCAGTCTCAGACAGAGACTGACACGGCTGGACCTCCTGGACCTCCTGCACGCAGATGACAGCCCCCAAAACTGAAAGAGCCAATTCCTTACCATAAATTTCCCTCTCACATTTGTGTGCATGTGTGTGTGTGCTACCAGTTCCATCTCTCTGAAAAGCTCTTACATAGCATCTAGTAAGAACCGACACTGGGAAATTCAGGGAGAAAAAAAAAAAATCACATACTCTGGAGGGCTCAGAAGAAAAAGAGAAAGAAAGAAAACAGAAGAAAAGCCACAGCAAGTAAGTGGAAGGCAAAGATGCAGCATTACACTTTTCTCTGTACAAATATATTTGTGACAATGGCTCTTTTTAGGAGACTGGAAAAAAACCCGATTTTAGACTTTGATATAAAATCCTATCGTGTTAAAATGTATTTCAATCATGGTTCCAGAAAGCTTATAAAGCATGCTGAATTGTAAGTTTAAGTAAGTTGAAAGACATTGCTAAGGCATCCAGCAGAGAAGTGTTTGATGTACATATCAAACTACTGTTTTTAAACTAACAATAATTTAAGCTTAACTTGAACAAATTTGTTTAAGCTTACAGGAAGGCGAAGTGGTCAAAGGAAGGTTTTCTTGACACAAAGCTCAAGGAAATCACGATGTAAGTAAGCTCTTGGCAGTTTGCTCCTGTAAGGCAACACCTTTACAGTCTCTGCATTTAGCCTGGGACCTAGTATAAACTAAGCATAGGATAAACACACCGCCCTCTTCCGGGGGAACGCAGTATTCTGTGGATGGCTTTCTTCAACAAAGCCATTTTAATTGTTCAGTATTACTCCTCAACTCAAGCCGGTCTGCTCTTCCCCACACATTTCTGGAAAGTTGTGCACACTGTGGCAGGTGAAAAGACAGAGAGAAAGAAGAGTAAACTGTGCTTTGCTCACAGGTGCTTAGAAGAGCTTTACGCTGAGCTGGCTTGTCTTTTAGGTCTCTGTTTTCACCAACAGTCAACCTACAGAGTCACACACAGCCACTGACTTCAATTCTTAACCTGCATTTCCCCTTTCCTGCTTTGCCACATGTAAGAAAAAGAGTTCAGGCAAATCAGATCACAGGAGAATTTCTAGCTATTTAAATATGCTTATAAGACTATTTCTTTATAATCTTAAGGGTTTCAGGAGCCAGATATGGAGGTACGTGCTTGTAATCTCAAGCTAACAGGGAGGCTGAAGCAGGAGAAACCTAAGTTTGAGGTAGCCTGGACAACTTAGCAAGACCCTTTCTCTAGTTAATTAATTAGTTAATTGGCTGACGATGTAGTTCAGTGGTAGAGAACACTTGTCTAGCATACATGAGGCCCTAGGTTTAATTTCTAAGGCCATGAAAAATGTTTCAGGGAAAGACTTTTTGGTTTGGGTTTTGGGGAGTGTTTTATTTTATTTTTTTTGAAACAGGGTCTCACTATGTAGTTCAGGCTGGCCCTGATCTCACTGATAGCCTTAACTGGCAGTGATCATCCACCCAAAGTCTCCTGAATATTAGGATTACAGGCATATAGCACATCATGCTGGCAGGGAAAGACTTTTAAATAATGAAAAACAGCTGAATTGTAAAGGCAAAAACACAAGCATAAATGCAATGTGAAATTTAGAACTTCTTAACATGATAAAATAAAATTAAAGTTATACATAATTTAGCAATTAAAATAGTTTTTAAAAAGCAGAAAATAAAACTAGGATAATTTCCTTAAAATACAGAATTTTTTTTGCAATTAACATAAACCAACAAGAAATAATATCTAAGTTAGATCCTAAATATCTAAGTAAAATCACCTACAGTGATTTCTGTACATAAAAAGGGAATTAAGATGTTGGAACTTAGGGTGCTGAGCAACCCAGCAAGCAGCCTGCCCTGGTAAGTGACTGTGGTCTGGCAAGCCTCGGCCACCCCAGGGCAAGAAGCAAGAAGCAACAGCATTTCCTGAGATCCGCACCATGTTGGAACTTAGGGCGCTGAGCAAACCAGCAACCAGCCTGCTGCCTAAACCGGGGCATGGGCTTAGAATCAAACATGCCATCCTCCCCCCACTCTCACCCCCCGCCCCGTTAGCAAGTGAGATCCAGGGATCTGGGCATCTCTGGGAGCTTGAAGGTATGTAATGCAGGGAGTGGGGGAAATTTCCTTCGACTATCTCTTTGAAGACAGATATTGTTATCACTGTTTTGCTTTGTCCTGATTAATGGTGTTGCTCTATTCAATATTGTTTTGATAAGTTCTATAATATTGTGTATTTCTTTTGATTTTGCTATACCTGATTGAAAGAACAACTACTGTGAAGAAAACGAGATATACTATGGTACCTATTACTGTTATCCCGGTAACCTCCTGTGAGGTTCTGTACCAATTTCACTACTGATCCATGGGACATGAATGAGGAGAAACTCAAAAACAAAACAACAGACTTATTATATAAGGTGATTAAAAAGGAAATAACAGCAACAAAACAAATCAATAAGGTACTGAGTAAGCAGAAACATGATATAACTAAACAGATAATGGACTTAAAAAGCAAAAGGAGGGAAAGAAAGTGCTCTAAAGGATATAACTGCATGTATGTTTAAGTGTGTAGGATTGATAACCGTATTACTAAGATTTTTTGGGTTGTTGAACAGAACTGTTTGCAGCCTCACTGTTTGAATTGTCCATTTTGTATGCCTTAATTTTGTAACATGAACAACTATTTCTAAAAAGATAATATGTAATTTATCTACTAGTGATTTCTTAATGTTTTTTTTTAAATTCTGTATTATTTCTACCCTTTTTTCTGTTTTGCTTTTTTTCTCTTTAAATAAAATTTTTTTTAAAAGGGAATTAAATCACATGTAGGTTTGTATGCACCACACACTATTTCTAGAAAAAATATAAATAATAGCAGAAGTTTCCTCTAAGAAGAGCAACTAACAGTTTGGAGACTAAGGCCTTTTTTCATTATTTATGTTCTTATACTGTTCAAGTTGTTTCATATGGTTTATATCACTCTTTAAAAACATCTAAACAGTAGTTTCTCATCAAAGTATATGAATTAATGGATATAAAATACTCAATATGGTATTCAAACACTTTGTTATATATAGCATACATAGATGCATCCGCATATCCATACGTAGTCTTTACAAATCCACACAAGAAAAAATAAACATGCTCCAAAAAAAATAGGCAAAGAATATGAAGTACAGTATTAATTTATAAAAAGTGGCCAGTAACACAAAAAAACAGACCTGAGGATCAATATAACAGAGCAGAAGATGCAGACACAACTACAAACACACTCAGTCACCTTATCTTTGACAAAGGGGCTTAACAACTCTGCATCCAGGAATTTAAGCTACAGAAGTAGTTAAGACAATTAGAGGAGAGGTCCTTCTCCCCTAACTGGGTCATTAAATCTCCCACTACAACAACAAAATCTTTCTGATTTGATGAAAGGACAGAGTTCAGGGCAACCATTGCCACCAGAAAGTGAGTGGAAAATCCCAAAAAGGAGAGTCAGGAGGAAATGCTAGATCTATGTATAAATCCAGAGACAACTTTTGGATAACCCTGAGCCACACATAGGGTAGATTCTAAGTTGCTCCACTAAGGCTAAAAGAAATGAACCGATAATTTTTGTTGCTACTCACTACCGGGAAGCCAAAACTTGCTTAGAGTGAGAGTTCAGCCAATTTAAGTATGAAAATAATAATACTCTTCAAAGAACAGAACCAAGACACTCTAAACCATTATCATTTACAGTGTGTAAGACAAATTCTAAGGCACTCTAACATGAGACACAGGAAAACATAATCCATTCTCAAATTTAAAAAAAGAGAGATGATACCTGAGATATTCTAGATACTGTCATTAGCAGAGAAGAATATTAAAGCAGCCGTAATATCTATGTTCACAGAAAATGTCTGTGATAAAAATATCAGTAATGAAAAGACACAAAATCTCAACTGATAAATTGTACATTCTAGAAATTTAAAATGTGAAATTAAAAACTCATGAGATAGAAAGAATGAAGATGACAAAAAGAAAGAACTGATGACCCTGCAGATCCATAAAAATTAATGTGCAAAAGAACAACTGGTAAAACAGATACAGCCTCAGGCAGCTTAGCACAGTATCAAAAAGTGTAATATATGTCACTTCTAGATTAGAAAAGAGAATGGGCAGAAAAATATTCTTTATGAAATACTTCTCAAAGTTAATGACACTATACTTCCCAAAATTAATGAAAAACGTAAGTGTATAGATTTCAAGTCAGTCACCTCCAAATAAGACATATAAAAACAAAACCATACAAAGAATGTCACAATCAAAAATGTAAAAAAATGGAAGTAAAGAGAAAATCTTCAAAGCAGCCTGAGAAAAATGACGCACATGTAAAATGCAGAGGGACAACAGTCGGAACCATCACTGACTTCTCATCTCTTTCTGGGTGCAGCCGGCTTTCCTGCTAAAGCAGCCGTCAGAAAGGCACACAGGGCCCAGTACCGGGCAGCCAACAGGCAGGAAGGATCTGCAGCTGGCCAGAAGTCACCTAAGCCAGCCTGGAAGAAGGTGGCCACTGTGCAAAGGCCTAGGAGAAACCCTCTTGCCACTCTATCGAATGCAATACGCAGTCCCTTTGGCCAGGAAGAACCTCGCTGGCTGGACAGTAGTATGCTCCTCTCAAACGCTCCACTTCTTGTAATGAAAATAAACAACATGGTAGTTTACTGTTTTCAAACAGGTTTCATACACAAGCTCTTTCTAATTTTGATTCTCATTACAGTATTTTCAAAAAAGGGGCCGGTTATAGCTCAATGGCATAAGCACCTGCCTGGCATGTACAAGGTCATGAGTTCGATTCTTGGTACCAAAGAAAAGTGCTTTTAAAAAGAACATGAAATGTGCTTTCTCTTTTCAGATGGAATGTTAATGTGGAAGAAATTATCTGAGGTCACAGAGAAAAGTCTCCTGAAGTCATGGGGTTACCGGAAATATGAACTCTGTCATACTTCTATTCCTGATTTCTAAATCTTTCCTCCTCTCAAAATCCAAAATTTAGGATTTAGAAAGTACATTTAGAACAAGATGACAAGTGAAACATACTCTAGTTCCCTGTCTAATCTCAAATCCTGAATCAGAGGCCATTCTGCGAGAAACATGCAGAAGCCAAATAATAATTTAATCAAAGAAAATTTTTAAAAAGAATTGGATGTAACATAACACACTTTTCTTTTCCAGACAACAGAATCACAAATATCAGATATATCAAAGATACTTCAGGGTTGGGGATTTAGCTCATCAGCATAAGTGCCTGCCTGGCAAACTCATGAGTTCAACTCCAAGCACCAAACAAAAAAGAAAAAGTAAATGTGGAAAGATACGTCAGTTTGAGGTTCCACTTTCTAGTCCATTTCTAACTCTGACTTGCCCTAAGGGTCCAAGTCAGTCAAATTCTTCAGCCTAAAAAGACGAGATAGCAACCAATGGGAATGAAAGGGCAAGAGGCAGGCGAAGAGGACAAGAAAAAGATTCAACATGTTCAATACGAGGCTCTACTGCAACCTGTACCTCATCTGCTTTCAGAGGCAATTATACTCTACAGCTGGATAAAACTTAATTTTTTTCCAAAGAACGTTCACATCTATTATTGTCAGTCTGTCCTCTTTAATCCCAGGGAAAAGCATAGGAAGTACCAGTAACAGCGCTGTGAGGGTTTATACCTAGATGTTCTCCTCACACACACGCAGGGCCTCTGAAAGCTGGCTGCATTCGGGAGTGGAGTGGCTGAGTGCTGGCAGGGGACAGGAACCGGTCAGAAGAGGGGGTCACCGGGGGTGGGCCCTGGGAGGGTGCCCCTCCCTCCCTGCTTCCCGGCTCCGCCCTCAAGTCTCTGCTTTCAGCTTAGGGACAAGAGCAGCCACCGACTCCCCAACCCCACAGCACCCCCATCTTCCAACATGCTGCTGAGCACGTGAGGACTAAAAACCTCTGAAACATGAGCCAAAATAAACTTTTCTTCCTTTAAATCGTGGGTATCAGGTACTATGTCTCAGCGATGAAAAAAGCTCTCATCTGACAATGAAAAATTGGTGGGCTGTGAACACAACCATCTTAGGGGGTTCAACATGTTTTACACTTTTCAATTTCAAGATGTAGAATTATAAAATATGAAAAATGTTAAAAATTTCAAAATAATTTTGTTTCCTCACCTGAAACTGACATGCACATTTCAAACCATCTCCATCTTCTTTACAGACTCCTCCATATTTACATGATGATTCATCACAAACTCTTACATCAGATTCCTTTACATTTAATTCTGCAAGAGAAGAAAAAACTGTTTCATATGTATTTGGGGGGTTTTTATTCCAAATGTATGCAGATAAATAAAAAAGCCAATCCTTAAAATGTATTGCACATTTCATTTATAGATATAGGAAGATATAGCAAGTTCTACAGAATATAAAGTACACCCCAAATAGAATTCTACATAATATCCCATTTTCACATTGTGAAACTTATCCCCAAATGAAACTCAAAATTTCAGGATTTAATATTTCCCCAAGATAAACCTATGGAATTTTTCTCTTTGGGTCTGGCAAGTCCTTAAAATAATCTTCTTACATTGTCTTAACTTTATTGATTATTTTTCCAGTGAGTAACTTACCTGTAAGGATAAAAAACTAAAAAGTATCATCTTTTTATACTCACAATAAATTTTATATGAGCAATCATTATTCATGCTAACAACTTTAATTAAAACTATAAAATTAATTTGAATTTCATGCAATAGATATAGAACATTTGTTTACACAGAATTAAAGAGATTTGAAATCATTAGACTTGAAACTTATACATGACTGATTGTATTTTACTCTACCACATGAAAACAGTCAACTGATACCATGGAGCGTCATCCCATGATGATTTTGTTTCCACTCCAAGATACAAATACACTTCCCCAACAATCTCCTATCACTGATTCTTTTCTATTTGGAGACTTCAAGGTAGTATCTGCAGACTGAGAAGACGATTCCTATGCAGTGACATCTATTCTAGTGACATGTCCCTGACCTCTCCCCATGTATTCTCACTGCTCACAACGCTGTCTTGGATCCGCTATTCCTAGATGCTAGCAATAAAGTACCTCATGTTTCGAGTCTTAAATGCTCCCCCAAAAGCCCGTGTGTTGCGAGGTTGGTCCGAGCTGATGATGCTGCGGGAGACATGGAAACTCTAGAGATGGAGCCTAGCCAGAGGAAGCAGTCACTGGAGGCGTGGCTTCAAAAGACATATTTTGTCTGTCCCACCCCTGGTCACTCTGCTTTCTGGCCACCAGGAGTCAGCAGCTGCTTCATCTTGCCCTTCTGCCGTGGCGTTCTCCCTCACCATGGCTCCACAGCAATGGCGCCAGCAACCAGGAACTCACACCTCAAACCGTGAGCCGAAACAAACCTTTCTTTCTTTAAACTGTTATTCCCAGTATTCTGTCATAATGAGGAAAAAGTGACCAGCACATATCAGGATACACAAGTCAGCAGTATTTACATGAGTAGCCACTCTGAAGCAAGCACTGCAGTCTTAAAAAAAAGTCTTTGTTATCTGTAGGTTACAATTTCTTGTTTCTTAAATGGATCTCAAGTGCACAGAACTAGATTACTCTAAAGTTCAAGTGTTCAGACTTAAATTAAGAGGTAACTCCCAAAGCTGTTTTGTTATTTGGTTTCCTAAACTATTCCAGCTATAGAAGATGGTCTTTTAATTCTTTCCTGAGATAGACATGAAGGTTTTATGTTCCCATTTCCCTGAATGTTTGTTCGGTCTTCCCTTCCTCCCTTAACTACATGATTCTACAGTCCTATTAGCACATTAATACAAAGTGCACTTCAAATACTTTTGCATTTACAGCTTCAGATTCACAGAAAATGACTCAATATTATATTAATAACGAATTGCTTAGGAAAGAAGGGTAAGAATGCGTAATATCTTTGCTCAGCTACAGGCTTAACCAAGTTTACGGGTCACAGAAATAAGAACTGCACAATCTGAGAAATAAAAATGTAGTGTGTTTCTCTTCTCTGAAGGCTTACAGTTCATACTGGGAGCAATTACAATCTGTAATACACCTAGATATTTTTAAAAAATAAACTTTTCATTTTGTCTGTGAGTCAAAATCATGCACTAGCATACGGTGTGTGACACGTTTGTAATCCCACTGCTCTTGTGAAGCTGAGGCAAGAGAATCAAAATTTGGATCCCAGATTGGGCATGCTCTATATTACAACTTGCGCCCTCACCTTGAGATTCTTTTGAGTTCTAATACAAATACCTGTTGTATTTCATAGTACAGTGGATTACATGCTTGAATCTAATCAAGCCACTAAAATTCACATATTTAGTGTCCTCAAGTTGGTGAGGAATCTGTTTGCGTGAGGGTCTAAGAAATATTTTAAGGAAATAATCACCTTTACTAAAGTAAGACAAAAAAAAAATTGGTCCACAGCCAGACATGGTGGTGCATGCCTGTAATTCCAGCACTTGGGAGGCTGAGGCTGGAGCAGGAGGATCACTGTGAGTTCAAAGCCAGTATGGCTACAAGGTGAGTTCGGGGCCAGCCTGAACTGTATAATGAAACCCTATCTCGAAAAGACCAAAAAAAAAAAGTTGGTCCAACAAACAAAGTCTTGAGCAACAGAGGTAACCCCTAGTGAATGAAGCGTAGGGTCTACCACTTGAACTCCTTCCCTTGCCCAACCCCAAAGCTTATCGTGACAGAGACAAGCTACAGCAAGAAACTAAGAATAGTTTTCCCCAAATCTCTTAAGTAACAAGATAAAAAGAGCTCTCTGCTTTGATGCAGAGGCAACAACAGAAGGACAACTCAACAGCTGGGCGTATCGGCAGCCCACCTGGCAGAACCGCACAGACCAGTGGTGGTGAACCTACAGCTCGCACGCCGCAGCAGGCTTTGCCATCACGGGCACAGACCAGGGCACAGTAGTGTCAGGCGGCGATACACCTCTAATCACTGGCAGGAGATAGCAAGTCACACCTGTAGGAGCAACAAACTCTCCAGGAAGAAGAAGAAGCACGTGGCAGTGGCCAGAACACATTAGTGAGTCCACATGAAACACTTCGGAGACTCCAAGAATAATCCTGGGAAAGAAGCACTTGTAACAGAGCTGGAGGTCCGCAATGGTTTTGGTGTATCCCCAAAAGTTCATGTGCTGGAGCTCTAATTCCTTGAGAGGTATTTGGATCCCTCATGAATGGATGAATGCCTGCTCAAAGGAACTGGCTGGCTAGCTCAGGAGTCGGCCCCCTCCTTCCCTCTTTGCATGTGCCTATGTGGTGTTCCACTTCCCACCATGAGTTGAAGCAGCACAAGACTCTCACCACAAGTGTCCACTACCCTCTGGACTTCCTAGCCTCTTAAACCAAAATAAACTCTTTTCTCTATAAATTACCCAGTTTCAGGTAATCTGTTGCAGCAACAGACAACAGACTATAACAATGCCCTATATTAATTAAGATAAAATTCCAATTACTCTGGTTATTAGTCATGTTTTATATTATGCCTATCTTACCCTATGTGTTGTTTTAAATGTGATTATTCACGCTATGTGTTTTAAATGTGATTATTTAGTTGGTCAGGAAGCTCTTATTAAGCATCTACTATGTACTTAATACTATACTAAGAATGAGACAAAAAAACACAAGGAGCTTACACTCTTGCTAGCTTATGGAACACTTAGCGAGTGATACATCAGTATAGTTAACAATAAAGGGTATAAATATGCACCACAGTCTGCTTTAAGAGTTTCAAGAGGTCAAGGATATAAATGGAAATGAAGTACAAGGCACAATGGCTGAAAAGGTATAATTTGATTAACCTTGAAAAATAAAGCTTTTTTGTGATACAAAACTGAAAATTTAGAAAAGACATCTATAAATAAAGAATGTTCTAACTACCCCCACCCATGATGTCTTAGTCAGTTTCTCTTTGCTAAGGCACACGATCTGACTCCCACAACTTAGAGGTTTATTTTGGCTCAAAGATTACAGAGATTTCAGTTCATAGTTGGTTAGCTCCAATGCAGGTCAATACAGCATAGAGCAAAAGAGAGAAAATGGTCATAGCAAGTAGGGAAAGAGATCCTTCCAGAAAACAGCACACCCTCAGTGACCCACCTCTTCCACCAGACACCACCAGACACCAACTCCCAACATCACATTTAGCTATAAACTCATCAGTGGATTAATCCACTGTAATTATCACACCCCCATGACCCAAACACCTTCCAAAAGCCCCACCTATGTGTGCATGAGGCTTTGGGTGGGACACCAGGCATAAACCATAACAGGCAATATTAAAAGACAACATTTTACCTAGGAAAACAGCATGAGAGAGAGTAGAGACAAAATAAAGTAGAGTATCTGTGGTTTCCAAACCACGCTCTTTAGAGAAACTAGTCCCCTAGACTAGGGTGCCTCATTATTAAAATCAAGTAAAATTTTTTATTTTCTCATTTGCAAAGGGGAAAAAAGCAATGAAAAAATGTTGATTTTAAGAGGTTCTTTTCACTAATTTCTTAAATTTTCAGTATCTGAGATTACTTTCTTGCTAGCTACAAGAAAATATTCAACAAGTAAGTACAAATTATTATAGAAAAATCCAGCAGTGAAGTACATGAATATATATTTTAAATTGTTTTACACTTACAGTAGTCACTGCTAATTACCCTCCTTGGATTTATTCTTCTTTTCTTTGTAAGGAAACCCTCCTGGGTTCAAGGAAACAAATGACCCAGCTAAGGAACCTGTCTTTCTCAGTCTCCCTTGCTGTGTGCCCCACTTCTTACATAAACACTGTCCTTCCTCCCTCACTCTTCCAATCTTTTTCCTGACTGGAGAGCACACCTATCGTCTACAGTTAGCAACTTACATGTACAATGAGGAAACAGACTCAAATGGTAGAACTAAAAGACAAGCTGAGCGGCATAAGCGCCTGCCTGGCAAGTGCACGGTCTTGAGTTCAATCCCCAGAACAACAACAACAAAAAAGTCAGGGTCAAAGTACAAAAGAATAATCAGGGTCAGGGATTTAGCTCAGCAGTTTAAACGCTTGCCTGGTAAGCACAAGGTTGTGATTCAACCCCCGGTACAAAAATTTAAAAAAAGAATAATCACAGAATCACCTTGTGGACTGTGGATTCATCCCTCCAAATTACAAATTACTCCAAAAATTACAAATTTTGTACTTTACAAATTACTCCAAAAAGTACAAATTTTGTACTTTAACAGTCCACACTTAGGGATTTGTCAAGAGCGCCCTGACTTTCTAGCTCATAAATTTGAGGCACTGCCTCAGCTCAAACTTGCTACAGAAAAGTCTATTCTGGGATCGTCTTCTGAATATTTTCAAGCGTTCTGTACAGTACCAGGCATCAAGAGGGCACTCTGCCACCTGTCAGCGGTGATGATGATTACACACCTGCCTTCCAGAGTCCAAAATGGAAACTCAGCAAAATGGATGGGCCATTACCCAAGGCTTCAGAAATCATCCTCCACACAGAAATATTTCACACAGGAAGCACTCAAAAGAGTGGCTCAAAACAAAAATATTTTGTTCTAGTTACAAACTTGCCCCTCAGGCAATTCTGAAAATGCAAAACTTGTCTCACATTTCATTAACATTTCCAAGCTGGGAAACAATGCATACGAGCTAGGATATAACCCTGATTATTAGGATCAGGAGCTGCCAAAATTCCCTACTTTTGGTAGGGCTCACTGGGTTCAGGCTAGGATTCAAAATAAAACCCAGCAGCCCCTGAGATTGGTATGGCTTGCCTGCCCACCACCCTTTCCCACCCTGCCAATAATCACAGGTAGTTTTGTTTAGCTAACACTTATGGAAAGCCAAAAGGGAATAAATTTGTAAAATGTTAACAGTAGAATCCAGAGCTTCTCAATTTGGGCACCATAAACATCGAGGCCAGGTAATTTTTATTGCAGGGGCTGTGCTGTACATTGGAGGATGGAGCCCCATTCCTAATCCCTA
This sequence comes from Dolichotis patagonum, assembly GCA_004027295.1. Lineage (NCBI taxonomy): Eukaryota > Metazoa > Chordata > Mammalia > Rodentia > Caviidae > Dolichotis > Dolichotis patagonum. Next base: position 29,432 of record PVJX010014754.1, on the reverse strand, counting down.
GCCCACTCTGCCAGTAGGACCACTCCTGCTGTGACGACCAACTATGTCTCCAGACATAACCAAACATGTGGGCTTCACCCCCAGCTGAGAACCACTGTGAAAAATGAAATCAAGGGCTTTACATTTGGTTCTCTAACATAATCACTGTAAGTAAATAGTCAAACAAGCACTGACTTCCAAGATTTCAACAATTACCACAGCTATTTCCCATTTCAGTGGACAGACCTAAATATACTGACTCCACGTTAAAGTCAAGCAAAGGTTTAAAGCACAGCCCTCAGGTGTAATAAAGCCTTAATGCCCACTAGCCTAGCTTCCCTTCTCTTTCAAGACTTTTTCAAGATGAATGAGACGTCCTGTTCTAAAGATGTAATGGCTGTTTTCCACAATCTTCCCACTCGTTTCCTGATTGTCTGCAGCGCTTGACATTCTGGCCTCTCTTTCTAACTGAGTAATCTAATCTGAAATCTGATGACCTTTCACTCACTCCTTTCTCCTTCCACTATCCAGCCCATAACTGGACTTTACAATCTACCCCTAGCTTATGCAACTCTCCAGATGAACCAAAGTGTGGATTCTCTGTAAAACCTACAGACCCACGTCTACAGCACAAGGAACCTCACGGCTATGAGGGACCTTTTCCAGAACATCCAAGAGCACTTCAGCACCAACCAGGGGATTGTTCTTAAGTGTCAATACACGCTGCCCAGAGCCCAGCTGCGCCCAGTGTATGTGTTACTAAGGTAATTTTAACAGTCCATTTGAATGAAAACAAACTGCTTCTATGAAAACTAAACAAAGATTTGGAAAAGGTGAGGTGCTTTAAAAAAAACTGTTACACTTTGAATTCCTCATCCGTAAATCTTCAAGTTCCTTTCTTAAAGGATTAAAACTGGAATTTGTAATCAATGCATTATAAATGTGTTTTATTTCAGAAAGAAGAAACTTCTCAAAGAAAAATTCTGGGCCCTCTTCCAAATTATCATTTAATAAACATATATTTATCTGGTTTTAGGTTAAGATAAAAGCTATGTGCATTCATCAATCATTTTTGTAACTTCCCACTTAACACAGCCTTCTCACTTAACCAGCGACCAGCATCTCATCCTCCTGTAAATGAAAGCAGTGTACTTCAGCCATCTATCACGCCATCCTACCTCTCCACCTCACAGCATGCTCTCACACGCATCACTCAAAGTACTCAACTCTGGTTTCCCAGCCATATACCGGGTAATCTGCTTTTGCCAGTGCTATTTCCATTCTTCAGAGTACTATGAAGCAAAGTCCTATAAATCAGTGTTCTTTAAGGCCTTAAATGTGGAAATCTTTCATTCATCTTTAGTTGATTCCCTTCTCCCTACAAGATGTCCAAATTCTTCTCCTAAACTTAAAAATAAACTTTCAGTGAGTTTCTTACACTGTCTAGAATAGATACTAGTGTTTGAGGAATCTTCTCTTTTTCATTAAAACACACAATCCAATCTGGTACAACCCCTACTAAACGGTTTATTCCCAAAACAACCCCAGCTCACCTGTGAATCCATATCTAAATATATTCAACTGCTAACCAACTGCATGATTCTATACCAAAAACAGTAAGAATAATTAAAGGTATATAATATCCCCCCCCAGAAAATGGTGTGGCACAGTAGTGGAATATTATATAGTGAATTAAAGATGAGTATTACATAATATACTCATGTTGTATGTTATCACTATGCATGTTAAAATGAAAACACAGGACACAAAATTATAGAGATACTCATAATTATATATGAAAAACACATGCAAGAAAATCAAATCATGAATAAACAAAAATGGTATTAGCAGCTGTGTTAAACCAGTTGAACAAACTGGGTATGGTGGGTACATATCTGTAATCCCAGCATTCAGGAGGCTGAGGCAGGAGGATTGCTAAGAGTGTGAGGCCAGCCTGAGTGACACAGTGAGTTCAAGGCCTGCTTGAACATAGTAGTAAGACCTTGTCTCAAAAAACAAAGAAAAAACAACAACAAAAGTTTGTGTTATTTCACAGAAGAAAAATGCAAAATATGATTTCAACAACCCTAGAAACAGTTTGCTACATTATACAGTCAGTGAGAACCAACCAGGCTCACAGGCAAAGTCTTCACCTCTTAGAATACACTCCCTTAATATTGTCATAATTAAGTGATATAAGATATTCAAATGCAACAATGCCCAGAACAAGTAGAATCAATAAAAGACAAAAATCTATTCTCTTTCTTCAGAGGTGAGTGACATCAACTCCCAGTGAACCTGACAGGCACATATCACTAACCCCGAGTTATGTTTCCAGTGTTAAGTTCCTCTCAGATTCATAATGTTCGAGTCCCAATAAATCAAGAATCAGAAAATTTTCTTGGGTTGGAGTGTAGCTCAGTGGTAGACCACCTGCCTAGCACACGTGAGGCCCTGGGTTTGATCCCCAGCACCCAAGGAAAAGGGAAGGAGACAAGGGATGGAGAGGAGGGGAAGAAAAAGGAAAAAAATTAATTTTCTTCAACTTGTCTACTAAATTAAGCATACATATACAGCAATATTTATCTTCTACCGTAAAAATGAGAGGGAGAAAATAAACTTTAATATTTCATGATACAAAACCAAAAGCAGTTTACATTAATACAGGAAGCATTCAGGGACTAGGAATATACAGCTCAGTGACAGGTCCAGGGCCTAGCATGCTTGAGGCCCTGGACTCCAACCCTAGCATTGTAAAATAAAATGGGGGGCAGGGGTACTAACAGCAGAAATGGAAATGGTGAAAACTTCTCTAAGCTATACTTAACAAGAGATTTCACATATGCCACACAATTATCTAACTCCGATATTTTCCATTCCATCCTGCCTGCCACTGCCAAACCACCCTCTGTTAAACAACGCTTTGATCCTGTCAATCTGCCACCTCCACACCTGCGATCTTTCCGCTGCCTACTTCAATTCTAAACGCCTCGTCAGGATGCTTCAGGCAAGGTGACAGGGAGGGCAGCGACTGCGGATCAGAAAGACCTGGACCCACAGCTGCGGGGATTTCTGGTAGCCAGGACATTTCCAGACCCACTCAGTCCCAGCCAGGGAGCCCACACAGGAGGCTCTCTCCTTCCCTCCGGTTCTGACTTCACTGAGCCAATTCTGTTTCCCTCTCACAGGCCCATAAGCTGAATCTGCTATGGTGGTTATTGAAAACGGCGAAACACCTCTACATTTCCTCACATGATACATTAAGGTCATCTAAAGGCAGATTTTATTTTAAGTATGTAACAAAATTGTTTTAATGCCTTAAAAAAAACCTGAAAGGAGGGGCCGGGGATTTAGCTCAGCAGCACAAGCAGCAATGCCTGCCTGGCAAGTGTGAGGTCATGAGCTCAATCCCAGGTACCAAAACACAAAAACAAAAACCTGAAAGGTATATACAGGAAATGAACCATAATTATGGTTCTTTCAATCTTGGTTAAATCTGGACTTTCTTCATTATTCTGCATCTTTCTGAATTGTTTGAGTTTCACAGTGATCTTGTATTACTTTAAGATCGGATAAAACAGCCCAGCATGGAGGCATATGCCTATAATCCTAGTACTCTGGGAGGCTGAGACAGGAGAACCACAAATTCCGGCCCCACATGGGCAACTTAAATTTAGTGAGACATTGTCTCAAAACAAAAATTTAAAGGGCTGGTGTTGTAGCTCAGGCAAAGGCCCTAAATTCAATCCCTAGTACTATACACACAAAAGAAAAAAATCAGATGAAACAATTATATGCTATAGTATACGAAAACCTTAAAATATTATACCAAGAAAATGGAATCAGGCACGAAAAGAATCATGCATACTGTATGATTCTATTTACATAAAATGTCTGGAGAAATTAACGCCATTGAGATATACAGGAATGGGGGGATGAAACTACTTACTGAGATTCTTTCTGGAGCAATAGAAATGTTCTCTAATTAGATAGTAGTGATCACTGCACAATAAGTGAACGTACAAAAACCACTGACTTGTGTAATTTAAAATGGAGGATTGCCAATCAAAATACCATTGACATACCTCACAGATCTAGAGAAAACACTCCTAAAATGCATTTGAAAACAGAAGAAACCTAGAATAGCAAAGGCAATTCTGGGCAATAAAGGCAAGGCAGGAGGCATCTCAATTTCTGACTTGAAACTGTACTACAAAGCCACAATGATAAAATCACCATGGTACAGGCAAAAAAATAGACCTGAGGATCAATGGAATAGATTAGAAGATGCAAGTATAAGTACAAAGACACTCACTCACCTGATGTTAGACAAAGGGGATAAACATGTTCACTGGAGGAAGGATAGCCTCTTTAATAAATGGTGTTGGAAAAATTGGCTCTCCACATGCAGAAGACTGAAACTAGATCCATGCCTATCACCATGCACAAAACTAAAGTCTAAATGGATCAAAGATCTAAACATTAAAACAGAAACACTAAATCTACTAGAAGATAAGATAGGTAGAAGTCTTGGAGACATAGGGGTAGGCAGAGAATTCACGAACAAAACACAAACTGCACAGGAAACACTTCAGAGAATCAACCACTGGGATCTCATATTACTGAAAAGTTTCTGCACTTCAAAAGAAATCACCATCAGAGTGAAAAGAAAACCCACAGAATGGGAAAGAATTTTAACCAGCAACCCCTCAGACAAAGGACTTAAATCAAGAACATATAAAGAACTGAAAAACATCAAGCCCTCCAAATTCAAAGACCCTCTCCAAAAATGGGCAGCTGAGATGAACACACAGTTCTCAGATGAAGATATACAAATGGCAAATAAATACATGAAGAATGTTCACCATCACTGGTCATTCGAGAAATGCAAATTAAAACAACACTGAGATTTCATCTCACTCCGGAAAGAATAGCTGCCATCAAGAAATCAACTGATAACAAATGTTGGCGGGGGGG
>PVJX010014754.1:0-24376 GCA_004027295.1 Dolichotis patagonum | reverse complement strand
TTGTAATAGCTAAATCTTGGAAACCACCAAGATGCCCATCAAAAGCAGAGTGGATGAAAAAGATGTGGCATTTTTATGCAATTGAATATTACTCAGCTATGAAAAAGGATGATCTTGAGGCCTTCATAGGAAAATGGAGACAACTTGAGACTATCCTCATTAGTCAAATAAATAAGAATCATATTTATAAATATCACATTGTTTCTCTAGTGTAAAAAGTAATAAGAACTGCAGGAGTAATAAAGCCCAAAATGCATAATTGCTACTGTAAAAAAGAGAGGCAAAGAAAGTGCTCTAAAGGATATAACTCCATGTATGTTTAAGTGTGTAAGATAGATGACCATATCACTGTTTTTGTCAGATTGTTGAGCAGAACTGTTAACAGTCTCACTGTTTGAATGTCTACTTTGTATGCTTTAATTTTGTAACTTGAACAACTATTTCCAATGATGAGAGTATGTAACTTATCAAGCAGTGATTTCTTAGTGGTTTTTTGTAGTTGTTGTTCTATTCTTTTTTTCCTTTGCAATTCTGTATTGTTGCTACCCTTTTTCCTGTTTTGTTTTGTTGTTTTTTTTCTCTCTTTAAATAAAATTTAATAAAATGCAGGATTTTATGCTACATGAATAATCATCAAAAAATAATTTTAAAAACCAGATAAAACAATCATGGTACTTATACCTTTAAAAAAATTGAAACAAATAACAAAACAACAGGCATAATAATTTTGTGTTTATAGGGTGTACCCTGGCACTAGAACGCCTCAATCAGTTATCTCCTGGCCTGCTCACCTACCAGTGGTGTAATCTTAATAATTTACCACTTCTGTGCCTATAAATGTGAACAGTAACAGGACCTCTCTCATAAGGCTGGAAGGCATTAGAGCAATGCATGACACATGTGACACTTACTAAGTGCTGAGCACTGTTTTTATTAGCATGGGTGCTGAGAAAAGGTAAGGAAAATGAGCACTTGAGCCAATCATTAGAGTACGTGTTGGCAAACGTCTCATGTGACCACATATGTTGAAATCTGTGGTGGAAATACACATAGGGATGTAGAATGAAGACCCACTGTGATCTGAAAAAAAGCAGGATATAAAACTATCATACACATGTAATTATAATCCCATTTGTTAAGATAAACACGTTTGCATATATACTTTAGGATGTTGCAAGTACATGCAACACACTTCCTCCACCAAAAACATTTTTAAATTAATAAATCTAAGCAGAAAAACAATGCCTTCTGGTTCTACTTCTAATGTCTATTTCTTAGCGTCTGCAACCCTAAGTAGAGAAGGAGACAGCTCGAACCCAGGGAACTCACTCACGAAAACAAAAATCTATGCAACAACCTGCACGCTGGCACTGGAAATCTTGGCATTAACTAACTTATAGGAACATTTCTAAAAGATTCCACAAATTCTACACACTTGATAGAGCTCCAGCGTTAACGTTCCAATTATTTAACTATATGATCTTGGCCAAACACCTGCCAAGCACTAAATCTGAGAAATCCCCATTCCTTGGAGTTTTAAAAAAAAATAGTAAGTTTCACAATCCCTCATAAGCAAGGCATGGTAGTGAATGCCTGCAGTCCCAGCACTCTGGAGACTGAGGCAGGAAGATCACCCAGAGTCTGAGGTCAGCCTGAACCACATAGCAAAACCCTGTCCCAAAAAGAAAAACACAAACATGAATGGGTGGAATGCCTATGAAAGTAGAATGCTTTCTAGTTCTAGAGGATACAAATGCGTACACTTACTTAAAAACTAAACGACAAAGAAAACTGAGAAAAGGATAGACAATAACTTCAAGAGATGCTCTAAATTTACCTTTTACAAAGGTAAAAAGTAAAAATGTAAACAAATTATGACACAAAATAACATTCAATAATTATGTCCTAAACAGAATTTTAAAAATTTTAAACTGAAAAATCTATACCATATTTCAAGCTTCAATATTTCATTAACGAGACATAACAAAAAGAAGTATAGAACAGATGCAAAGAGTAAATTAAGCCCTAACCTTTACTGCCAGGTCTAGTGAGTGACACCTCTGTTATCCCAGCGCTCAGGAGGCTGAGACAGGAGGATCGCTGTGAGTTCAAGGCCAGCCTAAACTGCATAACAAAAGCATTTCAGAAAGCAAAAATATTAAAAAATTAATCAATTTTTTAAAAAACTTTACTAATGAGGCAGGAGATTAAGGTGTGGCAAAGCAACTGGACACCTGAGTGTGACCTGTCAATCATGGAAATTCCACAGACACAGCCAAGCCCTCCACCTGGGACCAGAGCACTATCTTCAATTCTCACGAGAAAGCAAAACTGACTGGCACAGATCTGACAGTCAGCCTGAGGGTGGAACATACAAAAGCCAGCCACCATTAAGCTGCAGGCTTCCTCAGTGGTCTGCTCTCTCTCTGTAGAGCATACTTCTCTTTCTACCTTTAATTCGTCCACACTCACCCTACAGAGTACATTTCTTTTCTTACCTTTACTACTTTTTGGTAAATGTAAAACCTCACTACTTCCTGCACTTGTCTTTACCAATTCTTTGTTCAGAATGACAAGAACCTAAAAAGCATCTCCAGGAGCCCACAGCACCCCAGAACCCCACAACACTAGGGGCCAACCTGGCAGAGGTAGATTCAGAAAAATACAGACTTACACAGACAGATGATAGGTAAGAAAAAGAACAGATAACACAGAGTGAGAAGACCTACAAGAAGGAAGTGGGAACACCTCAACAACTGGAGTACGTGGTTATACTATGCAACTTTTCTTCTTGAAATTATCTAAAAATCTTTTAAATTTTTAGTGAAACTAAAAGTATGGAAATTGAGAAGTTAAGGAAATCATACTTCCTTTCCTGGAGTACAAAACTTTCACAAAATCTGTTCTCATACTAGCATGCATCTAGTTTTAATACAAAGACCCAGAAATTCTATGACACATTCTCAGACCACAATGGAAAACCACGAAAAAAACTGTAATATATCTAAATTCATGTGTTTTAAAACAATGAGTAGAGCAATTTTATCATAAATGTCAGAATTAAAGAAAACGATAAATTTAGAAAGAAAAAGGTTTTTAATGGTAGTAATATAAAAATAAGAAAAAGGAAAATGCGAGAAATACATCATTAGAGTATGTCAAGAAAAATGGTGAAATCAGAGATTAGTAGGGGAGGTAGAAAGTGAATTCAAGAAAATATTAACGAGAAAGGAAATACAAAAAGCAAGCGGTGACGTGGTTCCTGGTGTTCCTTTGCTATAACTGCCGTTTGCCACTGATGATCTTTCTCTTCCTTCAGGAGAGTAAGGAGAAGATGCTATGCGGGGAAAAGGGAGGAACAGAGTAAAGCAAAAACCACAAGCACAGGCAAGAGGAGAGTTTAGACAGGAAGGGCAGAGCACTACAGAAATGAGGATTTGCAAACTCGGTGAGTGCGAATACCAAGAGTAAGACATTAAGAAGCGTACACCAACCTGACTCTCTTCCAGACAGGCTCTCCAACCCAAATGAAGTGCATCACAAGGCACCCAGACTCTAGCAGGAGACCCAGGAGACAAGGCAGAGGACAATGGAGGGCCAGGCTGGCTGGATGAGTGCTCACAAACAAAGAGCTCGTGCCTCACTAGACTGCTCTGGCTATGTGGAAGCGTGCACCCAAACACACCAACCATTACCTCTGAGTTTAGAGAAGGCAGAAATCCAGACTTAAATATGAAGCCTCTACATTTTAGGGGAGAGGTGGAAGCATTAACTGAAGATTCAATCCAGGGCCGTGGCACCGAGGTATATGCACAGCTTTTTTTTTTTTTTTTTAAACACAGGGCCTCCCCAGGTGAATTAGAATTTGGGATCCTCCTGCCTCAGCCTCTCAGAGTAATGGGATTTCAGGAATGCACCACCATTTGGTTGAAACCTTGACTTGAAACCTCCAGATTTTTTTTTTAGTCGGTACCAGGGGTCGCAGATTTTTAACGATTAACAACCAACACAGGTTTTTTAAATCTATGCAGACCAAATGCAGACCAAGTGGCCCTCTCAATTCTCCCTATCAGTAATACTGTTACCTTTACTATGCTGTCATCTCCTCCCTTCTCCCTTTCATCATCACCAGCTCCAGTCTTTGGTTTCCAAAACCACAAGGTCATTCAAATCCTTTAAAAGCTTCCCTGTCTTTAGAGCAAATGTTAAGCTTTCAAATCAGCTTCAAGGAACTCCCAGTAAAGTGGTGGCAATTTGTACGGCATCTCTGGCTTTCATCTCCACAACCTCGGGCTGCAGTCCCAAAGCACTGCCTTCGCTTTCTACCTTTGTGGCTCTTCTGATGCCATTCCCTCACCCCTAGGAAATCCTTCCCAGCTCTCCCCAGTCGCTATATTCATTCATTCGGTCACTCGGTCCACAAAAGAGCATGGGGTGAGCAGTGACTGCCAGACACTAGTTTGGGCACTGTCCCTGCAACAGAGAAAGAAACAGACAAAAATCCCTACCTACACCGAGCTGCATAAAGGAGGCAGATGATAAACATGCAGTGACACAGCTACCACAACAGGGCCAAGGGACAGGCAGACACCAGGGCCCTTAAGCCTGCTGCTCATTGGAAGTATGATTTGGGTTTTCTTCTCAGGCAGTCAGGGGTTTAGAAGCAGATTTTGCTAAAAACTACGATCCTTTACTTGGGCCTGCAGATGCCTAACAGGAGGCTTAACTTTCACCATCTGTCCTTTATTACCTCCAGACTATGGCCAATCCCTTGTCAGTTCTTCATACAGGTACTGTATGTTAATAATTTAGGGAAAGGTGGCAAAACAATGTACATAATTCCATCCCCCGTACAGAATTCCATCCCCCATCAAGACTAGGTCACCAAGATTACCTGACCACTTGGGTTACAGGAAAAGCAGAGCTCCAGGTGACTGAAACCCATCATCAGTCATTTTACTGGACCAGAACCACCCCTTAATCCATGAGGAGCCTGGGGCTACAAACCAGGACTGAGCTAATGATTAACCAAATCCCTAGCCCACCAGCTAATCCTTAAAAGCTGGCGTCTGCTTCTGTGGGTGGCCCACAGTCCTTTCATCAGTGTGCTCTTCCAGCTGCTCAAACTGGAACCCTTTCCTATTTTTTTTTTTTTACTCTCCTTTGTTAAGAGCTGGCCTGATCTTTGTCAGCTCTTTAAGCTAAACTTTCTTACTATTTTCTCTTACTTTCTAGTTAAAGCATTTTCCTGTAAATCTGTGCTTTAGTTTTATTTTCCATTATTACTAAAAGCAAGGACACATGGTGATAAGCCAGTAATGGTAGGTCACACAGGAAAAGATGCTTTGGCCCAAGAAAAAAGCAAGAAGAAGGGTTAGGAGGAGAGGGGAGGAAAGCGATTGCGATTGAAGGTGCAGGAGGCTGCAATCCTAAGACACCACTGTGAAGGTGACATTAGAGCAAAGGCCTCAAGGAGCCAAGAAGATACATAACTGGGAAGAATCCAGGCCAAGGGAGCACCAACAGCAAAAAGCCTCAGGCGAAAGCACATCTAGTGTTCCAAGATGACATTCTACCACCCTGTAAGGCTTGCTCGGCCTAAGGACCACTCTGGCGAACTGCTTTTGATCCCTACAAATCGGAATTATTCATTCCCTCAAAACTGTTATCTCTACCTTCCCTCGGTAGCCTGTACAAAGGGACCCTCTTTTTGAACATATACAAGAGTGATCGCCGATCAATCAAGAAAGCCAGTTAAAACAGAAACGTATTTCTAAATGATAGACATACTTTAACTTCAAAAATACAAATGCACATTTATTTCCCAGCATAGCAACACCATGACCTCTGCTGTGAGTATGAGTCTGCTAAATGCAGTTTCCCATTTTCTTAGATTAACTACAATGGCAATTCCTTGTCCATGAGGTTCCCTGCCTTACATGGACTTTAATATACTTTAGTGTTTTCTGGATAATCTTCAGAAAATTAACAGAGTTCTCTTCCTCTCTACTTTGGTTGTCTTGATCATAAATTCATATCATTCAAAGGCAATTCTTTTAGCTTCCTGACTTTATCAAATCAAAGCATTTCATAAAAATATTTTGTAACCATGTTTTTTGATTTGAGTAATATTTATTGAATTATACTCACAAGTTCCACTGGTATTATAAATAAGATAGAGAAAACAAAACTGATCCTTAGGAAGCAGAAAATGATGTACTGACTAGATCTAACCTACCTCTTTGAACATCTATATGTTTGCTGTGGTAGAGTTGGTCAGTATGGTTTACTAAGCCAATGATTAATCCAAGATGTTAAAATCAAGTACAAATTACAGCAAAGGATTTGAATAGATACTTCTGCAAACAAGATACACAAAGTGGTTAAAAGCACATGAAATGATGCTTGAGAAACCAATGGAAAATTCAAATTAAAACCATATTCTACTGATAAGACAACGGTCACACCAATTAGTGTGGCAATAACCAGCAAGACACAAGTGCTGAAGAAACTGGGAAGAAACTAACCCTCATACATTGCCGGGGGCAATGTACAATGCTAGAGCCACTTTGGAAAAGAATTTGGCAGAGCCAGGCATGTTTAGTACACTCCTGTGATCCCAGCACATTGGCGGCTGAGGCAGGAGGGTTGCTGCAAGTTCAAAACTAGCCTGGGCTATAAACTGAGCCCAAGGCCAGCCTGAACTGCATAACCAAAACCTGTCTCAAAAAGACAAAAACAAAACAAAACAAAAAAAAGAATTTGGTAGTTCCGCAAAATATAGAACAGTTATAATGTGAGCCCACCACTCCACGCATAGGTATATACTCAAGAGAACTGACCGTGAAAGCTGTACTGGAATGTTACAGCACCATTACTCATATGATGCCAATTGTCTGACCCCAAATTGGGGTCTCTGAATTGTGGAACTAATAACAAGCTAACAAGACCAGCTGCGTAGGGGAGGAGACTTTTAATTCCTGGTCAAAAGTAGCAGAGAAGTGAGAGATAAACTCCCAAACCAACTTGTCGGCCAATGGGAGTAGGGAGGTTTTATTATAGAGTAAAAGAAATGGCCCTGAAGCAAGGCCAGCAGATTGCTGTAGCTGCTGGTTTCAAACAGGAGCCTAAAGAGAATTCTTTCTGTGGTCTGTTGGCCATTTCAAAAATTTGGAAATGGAGTGGTCAATTCATCAGAAAGAAATAGCAGGTGAGTGTGGCGGACTTTAGGGGGCCTGCAGGGGAGAGACCCTGGCGCCTCGGGACCTGCACCATGCGGTTGACTTGGGGTACCGGGAAAACAAGGAGCTCCTCCCCTCTGGGGGTCGGCTGTGAGCCTGCCTGCATATGGGCTGAGAATCGAACATCTCATGTCGTCCTGTCCCCCGTCCAGTGTCCCTCCCTCTCTCCCCCCCCTTAGCAAGTGGGAGCCCGTGAAGTACACATCTTGTGAAAAGATTGGCTATGTTATTTAGTATGAGCTCCCCGTATGCAAAGATATGGACAACCATTTGGGAGGAAACAAGAGACAATATGACAGATAGTGAAGATCTCTGGTTGTCTAGCTTTGAAATTTATGCTTTCTTATGTCCCATTCTGTTCTGTTTTGTTTAATTTTACCCCCTTTAAAATAAAATTTAAAAAAAAAAGAACAAAATGAAAGCAAAAAAAAAAAAAAGGAGGGATGGGATAGGCTGGTAAAGGGAAGGAATAACCATGTGTTTACTGGAAATCAGAGTGTCACCTTTCTCCTTTTATGGTTCTTTCCAGTCATCACGGTAAAGGGCACTGTCATAGTCCCAGGGTGGTGTCATTTAGCTTGCAGCTGGGATTACAATGAGTTGGGATTACATAATGAAGTTAAAGGTGTCTAGTGGTCACTGTGGCAACTGCCACAGATGCAACCAGTTTCAGCCAACCCACCAGAAAAGAGACCTACCTACAAGCATATACCAAAGAAAAAGTGTATTTCAAAGATAAAATTATGATGTAGAAAGATCACCAGTTTGAGGCTAGCCTGGGTAACTTAGCAAGACTCTGTCTTAAAAGATTAAAATTTAAACACAAAGATTGGAAACACACCTCAGTGGCACAGCACTTGCCTAGCATGCACCATGCCCTGCCTGGGTTTAATTCCTAGTACCACAGGAACAAACATCGACAACAAAAACATAAACAAGATTAAGGCACAGTAATACATTGTACCATAGTACAAAAAGCACAAACCACCCAAATATCCACCAATGGAGGAATGGATACGGCAAATGTAGTATATTCACACAACTGAATATTCTTCAACCATAAAAGGGGATGAAGTTCTAACATATGCTACTCCGAAGACACTGAAAACATTACACTAAGTAAAAGAAGCCACATATAAAATACTTTCTGATTCCATTTACATGTATATCCAGGATAAACAAATCCATAGAGAAAGAATGCACATTAGTAGTGGAATGACTGACTATTAACAGGTGTAAAGTTTCCTTTCCTTTTCTTTTTTTATCTTTTTCTAGGGTTCCTTTCTGAGGTGAAGAAAATGTTCCGGAATTAGATAGTAGTTATAGCTATCCAACTCTGTGAATATTCTAAAAATAACTGGATTGTGCAACTTTTTAAAAATTCCACTGCTTTTAGTACTCAAAAATGCTTACTCTATCATGCAGAAAAAAGCAGTCCCAGCAGAAATTTCCACTGCATGTATCTGTATGAGGCGGACCACCTTTGCTGGACTATAAGGCCCTTGAGGGGAGAGATTGCTTCTCATGTATTTTTCCCTTACCATCTGGTATATTAGATTATACCACGATTAATCAATCGAGGCTCACTAAATAAATTAATATTTGCATTTTACACATCAGGGCTCAAGAAGTATCCTGACCAAGACTCCCAACTAATTAGAAGAATTCACTTTTTATTCCCCAGAATTCTGAGCCACCACTAATAAGGCACTTCTCTCAATATAACATTTACAGGACCCACTTCTTACCACCATGTAACAGAGGACCTACTTATTCCTAACTTCTGCCACACTTTTAAAGCCTTGTTCAAATTCTCCACCCTGTATCTATCACCAAATGCCACTCACTAGTCTCAGTATGTGTAGCTAGAAATGCCTCACATGTTTAACTTCATCTGTTTTTCTCGGACTCCTAAAGCCAAAAAGGACAAACGGAAAAAAATGTCATGTTGAGGCTACCTGGTTCCCTGAGTTTAAAGCTCTTCTTTCTTCACAAATATCATGTATTGCCAACCTTGTTTCTCTTTAGATAAACTGAGAACCTTCTTGTAAGAGAATTTTTTTACTTATTTTTTTAAAGTATAAATAAAAAGATAAAAATCAAAGATAATGGGCAACCGGCCTGAAGCCAGAGTGAGTAGAGTACTAGGGAAGAGGACAACAAAAACAGCTTGTTTAGAACAAGAAGAGATAAACAAAGGACCCACAGCTAATAGATGATGTGGTAATAACCAAGCCATGAAGAAACAATGCAGCCTCATTCAGCTTCATAGCATGTCTTCACTGAGGAGCCTGATCCTCAAGCTTGAAAGGTTGGAATTCTAATAAAAGGAAGCTTACATCCAAGACATACAGTAGCACAGATACATGACAACAATGGGACACAGAGCTAGTTCAAAAATCTTTGCTTTTTTTTTTTTTTTTTTGGTGGGGGGGTAGACAGGGTCTCACTATGTAGTGTAGGCTGGCCTTGAACTCACTTATGTAGCCCAGGCTGGCCTCAAACTCATGGAGATCCGCCTGCCTCAGCCTCCCAAGTGCTGGGACTACAGGCATGCGTCACCATGCCCAGCCCACTATTTGCTTTCTGATCAAATTTAACTTCACAATTTTTTTCAGATCTGATTTAATAACTGCTGCTTATTTATGTAATCTTGATCAGGTGCCACAAGACCAGAAATGAAAAAAATGTATCCTCAATGTTCAAAACAAGGCAACATAGAGATCCAGAAAAACATCTATGCCTCATGTCACAATTTGGCAAAAAGTCTAGAATTGGTATATAACAAGTCTTTGAATACAGTCAGAAGAAAAAGCTACCAGCCACCACAGGCTCCTAAGGCAGGCTATAAAATGTTTGTGTTTTGGTTTTTTGACAAGATTACTGAAGTGAAAAAAAGGGAAGATGATAGGGACACTTACATAACTGATTCTAACTAGCCAATCTGACAAAATCTCTTAACGATAGACTGGTGAACAAAAGGGAAATGCTGAACTGCCAAAGCTGACAAATTTGTTAAACTCAACTAAGAGGATACATACCAGTGATCAAACATCTATTTGACTAATATACTAACATCAATCAATCTGTAGGAAAACTTTACTAAAATATTGCAAAGTTCCAGCCTTTCCCACAATCTACATAACTTCTATTAATTTAATAAAAACTAAAGCTATAGACCAAGTCTTTGCATCCGTACCTGCCACAAAGCTGACTACCCAACACAAGTAGCCTGACATAATCAGGGTCCACAAAGATCACAGTAGGCCAAAAACATAGTCCAAAAGCAAAAATGAAAATCAAAAGGGAGTCAAGACCAGCAGATATTAAAATTCAAAAATATGAACAAGTAAACTTCAGTTCACAAGTGACTAAAAGACCTATATACTACAGGACCAACACACAATCTCAAACTGTATTAACATGTGTATGTCCAGATTGAGTCTCATCAATTTTTAAGAATGTGTATTTTCCATATAAATTTTTCCCACTCTTCTGCCTTGAAACAGTTATAACAAAAGCCTACAAATATTACTTAAAACTCTAGCTTTATACCTAGTTACTCAAGTATATCTTAGCACTAGAAAACATTTTATTTGATCAGCCCAATTTACTGACATTTAGATCAGTGACAAATATTCCTTGAAAGAAGGTTCAAATATTATTAAATACAAATCTCTTTTTTAAAAGGAGAAACCAAGTAAAATTAACTTGCCCCAAATTATGCAGACGCTAAGCAAGACCCCTGAATCAGTCCCCATTTTCCCACACCATATGGGTTTCCAGTCCTGTTTCCTTTCTTAAAACTCCTCCTAGGCACTAGAGTTAGCAAGCATACACAAGCACATTCATCAACACACACTATTTTGCTAAGGACAAATTAGCTTATCAAGAACAAATAACCATAGCACATTTGCCTATAAAATATTCTGACATAGTGTGATCACTTGTAAATTTGATAACCAATATTCATTACAAAAGAGGCAGGCTCCAAATAGCTTTTATTCTTAAATGTGTGGTTATTTATTAAAGCACCATCATATCCCACTTACTATTGGAAAAATAAAACGTTTCGTGGATAGAAGTGCTTTTAATATAAGTACATGTCATTGTTAATTGTTCTCAAAACCCCTCCCCCTTCACTTAAGATACGATTATTAAAAGGTTTTAGGCCTTCAAACCTAAACATGCCAAAGCCTTTCTTTTTTTAGAGTAGCATAACCTCTTGCTCCATTACTCCACCCCCCCCAAAATAATACCCCTTGAGGGTACAAAGATTCCAAGCAGACTCCAGTGGCCTCATATCCATCCTTCCTCCCCCTTCACCCTGAATTTACAGGAGACCAGCAGAAGACTGAATTGACAAAAGGCTAAATTACTAAGGACTCTCTTAAGATCACCAGCATCTGCCAGCGTAGCCCCAGGAAGATCTATCTACCCATCCCCAAATGAGATCCAGGCCACTCTCCTTGCCCCAGGGCCTGAATCCTTGGGCTCCTCTGGGACCCCTTTAGACAGGAAAAGAACTTAACTATCCAGTACCTTCCTCCCCAGTGTTACCCATTAAAGCCCAGCAAGCTCTTTGTTTCCAACAGCTGCGGGAGGGCAGGCAGCCTCGGTGAGAGGGGAAAGGTCACCACTCCCTTGCTCCCCTTACTGCCAATCTCCAGGCTCTCCAGCAAAACACGCACACGCAAGCACACGGGCACAGCAACGTTTCCTCCACACCACCTTAATAATCTGGGGTTACACCTTGCTACGCAGACACACTCTTGGAAATTGAATTAGCTCGTTATACACCCTAACCCTAACCATAAGCGATGACTCCCTAGATCCCTCCCTCTGACAAACGGAGTTCACTCCAGGACTTCCATTCTTCCGCCTCAATGCCCATCCCAGGGTGGCCACCTGAGTCCCGGACTTCATACACAGCACACAAAACCACAGGGTCACTTGCAGAGTACTGGCACGTTCCCCCTCCTCTATCCACAGACCCGGGGACACTACAGACCTCCATCTCACCTCAGAACCCACAGGGACACACTACATCGCCAACGGGCGTCGTCAGGAGCACCCTTTCCCTTTAACCTCAGGACCCCTCTGAGAGTCGGCGACCTAAGACCCTGCCCAACACGAGCCCATCGCTCTGAGGCTCTCAGCCCCCAACCACCTCCCACCACAGCTCTACACAAGCAAGCAAGCAAGCAAGCAAGCAAGCGCACACACACACACACACACACACGCCGCTGGCCGGGCCGTCCCCACTCCACTGAGCCTTCACAACACAAACACACGCTCCCGCGAGCACACCCACGATCGCGCCGGGAGCCCCGGCGGGCTGCTCCGCCTCGCGCCTCGCGCCTCGCACCTCGCACGCAGGGCTGCCCTCGCCCAGCCACTCGACACCCACGGACGCACGCACGGCCACTCCCCGTCCCCAACGCCGGTCCCCTAGCCTGCTCCGCGCCCTCGCGCCGCGCTCCTGGGACCCCCACGCCCAGGTCTCTCCCAGCCGGGCCGCGGAAATGGAGAAGGGGTCTGTCGGCGGAGGGAGGGGTCCCGGGGCGGCTGCTGACCCGTCCTACCTGAGCAGTTGATGCTCTTGCCTTTGCCACCCGGACAGTCGCCGCCGCCGCCACCTGGGGGCTGGTTGGACGCGCGGCTGCCGGGCAGGGAGAAGGCGAAGAGCAGAAGCACCGACGTGTAGCAGCAGAAGGCGAGCGGCGGCGCGGCCGGCAGCCGGAGAGGCGCCTCAGCGGCTGCGGCGCCCATGGCTGGCGCCCCTGGACGGCGGGAAGCGCAGGCAGCCGCAGGCCCGGGGCATCCAGCCGCGCGCCCAGCCCCGCCGCCGCCTCGGCGCCTCCTAGCAGCCCCTCAGCATCCCCGCCCCGCCCGCAGCGCCCGCCAGGCCCCGGCCGCCGCGCTCGCTCGGGACGGAGTCGGTGGGTCCCGGCGCGTGCGAGGGTCGCGGGCGCGCGAGGGAGGGAGCGCGCAGGGTGCGAGCCCGCGTGGGGGAGACCAAGGCGGGGGGCGAGCGCGCGCGCACGCGCGGCGGGCGGGGGTCGCGGGCGGGAGCAGGTCCGGCCCTCAGCGAGTCTGCTCGCTTCCCTTTGTGTCCGCGGCCCTCGCCACCGCGTCACAAAGACCCCGGCCCGCCGGTGAGGGGCGCGTGACGGAGCAGCGGCGGGAGGGGTGGCTGCGACCCCGCCCCGCGCACACCCGGCCCCGCCCGCGGCCGGCCGGCGCCGCCTCCGGGGGAGCTATTGTTCCTGCGGCGGGGCCCGGGCCGGGGCCGGGGGTCGCCGCCTCCTGGGCCGCGCCGAGCGCTGCGCTCCGAAGCGGCGCTTTGCCGCCCTTGGTGAGCGTCTCCAAAGCGTCGCCTTCCAACGTTTGGATCGCCGGGCAGTTCCAAAGAAGAAGGGCAGGTGGACCATCTCCTATCTGTTTTCCAAGTGAAGAAACTGCGCCGAGGAGAGTAAAGGTGACTTGTCCAAGGTCACATACCACGGAAGGGGCAGGATCATGATGGGAACCGAGCTGTGACTCCAGCCACGCAGGTCACAGAGGTGCTGGGTGAATGGCTGAATCGCTAGGACTTCCTGCCACCCGCGTTCCCAGGTACTCATGCACCAACTGAATTGCCCTCCTCTCCTACTAAGACCAAAGATTTAGGGAGGATTTACCATAGACGGGGCCTGGACAAGCTCTCAGGTTGTTTTTTAAATAGCGCTTACAAGGGAATTTTCATTCTGTTCTACAGAGCAGTAGTTGGGACCCAGAAAAAAGTGATGATTTCCAATCTAGTGCTCTCCACAGCACATCTTGCGAGGTGATCCCTACCCAGACTTTGGTAATAAGATCCCGCACTAAATTCTTTGAAAATCTTCTGCCTTTTGCAAACTAGTATGCTACCTCCCATCTCAGAGGGAGTAAAGTCTCAAAAAACTCGTCATTTAACTCAAAATTTAAAAATGTGTGAAAATCCACATTACGAAAAACATCACTGTAAATATAAAAGAATATACTAATATGAGGAACCAGGGTTTTGACATGAAGAGGAAATATAAGAAAAAGTTGACACAATAGAAAAATGGAAAGCCAACTGGTTTTATTCGCAAAAAGTGTGGACAATGGATGAAAAGAGATTTAAAGCCGTGAGTAATAAAAGACAAGATTAAAAACTACAAGACTTTCTCCCTTTTGGATAATTAACAGTAGTTTTTTAAAGGCTAGAGGTATACCTCAGTGATAGACTGCTTGCACAGTATGTGCAAGGCCCTGGGTTTGATCCCCAGCACTGTAAAAAAAAAAAAAAAAAAAATTAACCAAATTGACAACCTTAGCGCTGTTACACATTTTGAGAGGGCAATTTGATTATGGATTTTCAAAAAGCCTTTAAGATGTTTTTGTCCTTTTATCTAGCAATTCCACTGACTAGAATTTATCCTAAAGAAATGATTGGACAGTCACACAAAAATGTATCAATAAAGATGTGCATCACAGCTTTTTTATAGTAGTAAAATATAACCTAAATGTTCATAAATAAGAACTAGTTAGAACATAGATCCCTTTGTGCAATGGAGTATTATACAGGCCATGATGATGAATAGGTTAATGCTTACTGACGTGGAACATTGGCAGGATACTAACAAGTATATATAAGAAAATTCTGTTTTTCTAAAATATACCTGTGTGTGTATCCATAGAGAACAGTTATGAAGACTACAGCAATATATTAAAAGTGGCTTATGAGTAACAGGTAATATCTTTTTTAGTTTTCTTTGTGTTCTGAATTTTTCCAGTGAAAGTTTGTATTGTTAAAATTTTAAAAAGATATTTTCTTTTAAACTACATTTTCATCCTTCTGTTTTATATAAATAAATTTGCACTTTTAAACATTTTACAACATTAATAGCAGGCCTATAAATTCAACAGGAGTATGGCAATTTTTACAACTAAAGTTGAACTCCTGACTCTCTTAAATCAGGTGTCATTCCAGGTCCCTGACTGCTAAGCCACCAAAGGCTCCCTCTCAAAACACACCTTCAGCAGCTTCTCTAAGCTTGACTTCCTCTGTACTTCTTTCCTAACCTATATCTCAGCTTTTCCAAGCCCCCTATTCTGCCTTAAATCTTTTTTTGTCTGTTGACCATAGCCCAAATAGGAAAAGGAGACAATTCTTAAAAAGCAAACAACCCTGGGGCCATAAATTGTAATTTTATTTACATCTACTTCTTCAAACTAGACCAAAGAAAAGTGCAACACGGATTTCACAGAAACTTTCAAACTGTAAAAGATTCTACTTCAAAAAATAAGATTTCCCTGACTTTGATCACACAATCTCAGTGAGAAAAAAGTCTTAGAGATTATCTAAGAAAAACTTCATCACGTATTTTAATATTGGTGACCTCAAAGTACAAGACAGCAAAAGAATGTAGCTTTCTCAACACCACTGTGGACAGTCTGAGTGAGGCTCACCTAGCTCTTTGTTTAAAGTTCTCTACGTAACACAGACACAGCATCAAATTTGGAACCCCCTGACCTATCCTTAATCAGCTATTATTTAATAGCAAACCTGTACTCTAAGCTGCAGATTGAGCTAGGCTTGGCTCTTGTACACAGTGAGCTCGGGTCCACTCCACCAGTGTTGATTCTGGGGCCTGGCTGAAGAGGCCGTAGCTACCAGAAGGAATCTAATGGAGGCAACAGTGGTACAAGAGGACAGGCCCTACCTACCTTGCAGACACTTTTCAGACTGCTAGCTTGTGTGTGTCTGTTAACATCCCACTTGTTTTGTTTTTTTGTTTGCTTTGTTTTTGTTTGGTTCATGTTGTAGTCAGGGTTGGTAAAGGAATAGATTTAACACAGGATACATAAATTTATAGGATTATCTTATAGTAAACACCCAAAACATCAAATGCAGAAGAGACCAAGAGATCTGTCCATGCACTAGAGGCCCAAAGAATCCAGTGGAGGGCCTGAGTCCTACAGCAGTGTTCCATACAAGTCTAGCCAAAGGCCTAGAGCCCACAGTAATGGCTTACACAACTGCGTATGAGGCTCTGCACTGGGAAGGACCATGGGCCAGAGGAGGAAGCTAGAAAATCTGCATGGACAAGGTGAAGGTTCTGTGCCAGAAGGCTCAGGGATCTCTGCACTGGAGCCAGAAACCAACACTAAGACAAAGGTGAAGACAGAGAGAACCACCACCAAAGAGAACACCAGCCATCCCCGCAACAGCAAGGACCAAGCTCCTCTAATAGGAGAGAACAGCCAAGTTCATATCAGGAAAACCAGCAGCAACAAAGCTTCTAGGAAATTAGCAATACTCTTGCCCTCCTACTCTCCTCTTCCTCCATGCCCAGAACCACACTCAGTTCAGCTGGGCATTCCCACTCAAGTTGGCTGAATTAATCTACCACAGTTGGGATTCTGGTTTGGTTTGGATTGATTTGGTTTTTGAGACAGGGTCTTGCTACGTAGTTCATGCTGGCCGGAAACTCACTGTGTAGCCCAGGCTGGCCGTGCACTGACGGCAGGTGTCTTGCCTCAGACTCCCAAACAGTGGGATTGCAGGAATGCACCACCACACCCAGGTTTTCATCCCGCTTATTAAAGGCAGTCCTAGAGCTAAGCCCAAAGACAAGAGGTTAGGGAATTCCATCCTTACGGAGCTAAGTTTTGAACAGTAATTTATGAGAAATCCTATATTTGAACACCATTCATTGTGCTCTATCAGAAATATTTTCAGTTCCAAATAACAAAAACCCAAATTAAAAAGGGATTTCATGGCTCAGGGAAAAAATAAAAATATACAGTTCTTTCTCCTATGGCTTGGTTCTTGTCCTCAGTAAAGTTTTACTCATGGAATACAGTGCATTCCTTCAAGAAACCTTTATGAGAACTTGTCAAATGCTAGACACTACAGCAGCCTCTGGGGACAAGAGATAATCCTGCCTTCACTGTATGGTGGGGAGACAGCTGAAAATTAACAGTTACACCACAGTTTGATAAATAGTAAATTTAAATGGAGTGAGGATGGGGTAGGAGTAAATAACAAATCACATTCAATACTCCCATCCCTGCCAAAATCCTGGCTTTTCTGGGCCTCCTGCTGGATGATCTAGCTGCATAATGAAGACCCGATAAATGATAATGAGGCACCTTGGGGCTGACTAATTGGCCCTGGTAGAAGAGTCAAAGTGCTTGAGCCAGAAATGGGTGAATTGGTGGAGCCCTGACACAGTTTGGCATTGACCTCTAATCCAATTTGAGAAAACAGACCCAACTTGCCACAAAGAGGGGTCTTTAAAAAAGAAAAAGAAAAAAGGGGTAAGTATGTAAAGTAATTCATTCCTTTAACAAATGTATACTAAAGATCTACTCCCCTCCCACAGAATTCACTGGCGAATACAATAGACCTGGTCCCTGCCCTCTGGAAGTTTACAGTCAAATCTTAAGTAAGTAAGTCAATTAAAAGTAAATTTGCAACATAGTTAACAAATATTATGAAAAGGAAGATCAGAGGTTTCCGTGGAGGAGAGAGGTTTATACTAAGATCAGGGTAAGTGAAAGTTAAAGAGGGAGTGTCCTAGGCAGAGGAAACAACATGAGCAAAGGACAATATGAGCAGAATAAGAGGGTATAAATGCTGGCCAGAGTAAAAGGCCCTGAGAGTTGTTTAGACCTCATTCAGTGATTCGACAGACATTCACCGAATAGTTCATGAGTCTAGGCACTGTTCTAGATAGGTCTGTGAACAAAACAAGGTCCCTGCTTTTCATAGATCTTATACTGTAGTAGAGAAGACAATGTTGGATCATGCAATATTAACTGTAATTCAATGAGAACCTGCTATATCCTGGGTGATCGCAGATACTTTATTATATTTGTAGTCACTAATCGTCCTACCCACCTCACTGGTAGTTATTAATTTCATTTCATAGATGACTCAAAGGCCTGGGCCAGGGATTTAGCTCAGTGGCTTAAGTGCCTGCCTGGCAAGCATGAGGTTGTGAGTTCGATCCCCGGTACCAAAAAAAAAAAAAAAAAAAAAAGAATCAAAGGCCTTATCAAGTTAACTATCCAAGGCTATGAAGTCACCGTGTTCATTGTAACCCCAAAACCTCACCACATCACAAGCATGAGAAGATGGAGAAGCATAGTCTGACAGAAAGATTGAGCCAAAATTGGCACCATCAAGATTGTAGCCAGGCTAGTCAAAAACTGATGCAGAATCAGCCTAGGTACCCATCAGTAAATAAATGAATATAGAATAGATTTACATATTATATAATATATATGGCAGTGTTACTCAGCCATTGAGAATGGAATCCTGTCATTTGCAGCAAAATGGATGGATCTGAAAAATGTTATACTAAGTGAAAAATGAGCACAAAAGACAAATACTACATTCTGTCACCCATGTGGATGCTACTTGAGTACTTGTGATATACTAAGCATAGTTCTAACCACTTTGCATATATGTTCCTATTTTATACTTGCAACAACACCAAGGAAGAGGAAAAAAATGAAACTGAATAGATCATGGAACTGAGGCATGGAGAAATGAAATATCGTGTCCAAGTTTATAGAACTACCAAGTAGCAGTGTTGTAGTAAGCATGTAATAAACATCATTATTGTTAGTGACAGTTGTCATTAACTGCACGTACGTACTAGGTTAAAAGCCTTGCGTGTAGTACACAGTATACTGTGACCAACACCCTAATGGTGAAACTATTAGTATTTTCTTCTTTCTATACATAAGAAACCAGGTTTGGAAAAGTTAAGTGATTTTCCCAAGGTCACAGCTAGTGGCAGTAGGTCTGGGACCAGATCTGTCTGTCTTGTACAGAGTATACTCTGAATCAAAACCCAAAGAGTTAAAGTCAGCAGTCAAAAGAGCTCATTTGGGCTGGCTGCCTACTACAGAAACCTGCAGGAGGGCAGCTTGGTGACTCGCAGGGGCAGCCAAGCTGCTGAGAGGAAAGTTGGGACAAATAATTAGGTCAAGGGAAGGACAAGAGGTTACAGCCAAGAGTCTGGGAACTTGAGAATGACATCTGTTAAGAACGTTGAGAGATAAAGCAAGGAACTAGGTACATGGAAGGATTACAGTGAATCAAATGGAACTAAATAATTATATTTTACCACTGAATGTGTAAGTATGTCAGCTTTCCTCTGTATGTAGACATATGTTTTGGGCATATGTCATTTGCCTATGTGTATACATATGTAATGAGTATATCAGCTTGCCTCAATCCATATACATAAGTGCCAAGCATATGTCATTTTACTCTTTGTGTACATATGTAAGGAATGAGTATGTATCAGGTTGCCTCCATGAGAGTGTGCATGCCTGGATATTGTAGTATGACAGCTGGGGCCCTTATGTTTATATATGTACATTTTCATGCATGTACTCATGCATACATTACTATATACCTATATATCTACTGATGTGTATCTGTATATGTGAACTCAAATTAAGCCAGTAGTTTTTAATTCTTCTTCCTCAGCTCCCAGTTGAAAATTATTCCTTGAAATCTAATAGGAGTTGAGGATATAGCTCAGTGGTAGAGTGCTGGCTTAGCATGCACAAGGTCCTAGATTCAATCCTGAGCACCAAAGACAAAAAAACTTGAAGTTAAAGTGAAGGCATACAGTAGTTCCCTCTCTAAAAAAAAAAATCTAGTGGCCAGGGGACTTGGCATCAGATCAATATAGTTTAATTCAGCACTGAGTGTGGATTCCCAATTAAGAGCATTGTAAAAGTAAGACAGGAAAACCACATTCCAAAGCTGTTTCTAAGCACAGAACCACAATGATAAAACATAAGGCAATTTTGGCAGTGGTGGCTTCAGTAACAATGAGGGGCCCAGGCAGGGCAGGGAGCATAGGGACAATAGCCCCATTCATACAGCAGTATTTAGTGATTGCCCATTATGTGCCAGCCAACCATGTGAGACAGTGAGGACACAAAAGTGAACAAGACAGATAACCCCTGGGGTACACTGTAGTCTGTTCAGGAAGTCAAACTTTAAACAATCCCAAGTGCGAAGGATTTTGCAAAGGATTGAGAAAGCATGGGTAAAGGGAACAAATATTCTATAAAGAACAACGTGTAATAATGAAACAAGGCAAGTTTAAGAAAGAAACAAAATCTCATGATCCTCTCAGAGATGAGATCCAAAAAGGCTGATTCAGAAGTAGGGAGTAGAGTATTAGTGGCCAGGGGCTAAAGTGTTTAGGAGGTGGGGGATATGGGTCACAGTATGCATAATTATAGATTGGCAGGAGGAATAGGTTCAAGAGCTCTACTATATGGTATGGTTACTACAGTTATTCTCGTGTGTGTGTGTACACGTATGCTGAGGATTGAACACAGGCCTTACACATGCTAAGTGCGTGCTCTACCACTGTAATAAACAGTATTAACAAATAGTATGAAGAGGAAGACTAGAGGTTTCCCTGGAAGAATGATGCCTGTCCTAAGTGAAAGTTATCATAGTCTTTAAAAATGCAAGTGGTAAATTGTGTTGGTCACTTTTGTGTTCCTATGTGAGAAAATCAGCTTAAAAGTATCTGTTTGACTCACAGTTTCAGAGGGTTCAGTCTCTGCTTCGCCCCGTACTATGGGCCTGTGGTGAAGTAGAACATCATGCCAGGGAGCGCGTGGCGGAGCAGAGCTACTCACTGGTGCTCAGTGGGAAGCAAAGAGGGGAAGTAGCTGGGGACGGACTGTACCTCCCAAGGGCATGTCCTCCATGAGCTCCTTCCTCCAGCTAGACTCCACCCCTTAAAATTCCCATCACCTCCCAATAACCCATTAAATTAGCAACCTGTAAAACGATTAATCCATTCATGAGGTCAGAGCCATCAGGAGGCATTCACCTCCCAAAGGTTTTACCTTTGAACACTGCACTGAAGAGTGCAGGTAAGATTCTAGGGGCACATTGAAGATTTTAACTATAACATAACTGCTCTTATCTCAAAAATTATCACTGTACGTGATACAACACATTTGTTAATTAGCTAGATTTCATCATTGCAGAATGTGTGTATATATGTATATATATATATATATATTCAAAACATGTTGTACATGATAGATACATATAATTATATAATTGTACTAGTTGTTTAAAAAAAAGAAACAGAAAATGCAGCTGTGGCTAAAGCTTGAAGGGTGCATGATAAAGAATGAATTTGGAGACTTCAGAAAGTGAGGGTAGATCATGGCCTTTTAAGCCAAAATAATGATTCAGGTTTGAGTTTAAGATTAGAGGGAAGAATAACCTGTCCATATTGGTGTTTGAAAAGATAACTTGGTTAAATGCATGAAGTGCAACATTATGTTAATAATATTTCACTGGGCTTGGGAATATAGCTCAGAGGTGGAATTCAGGCCCTGGTTTGATTCCCAGCACTGAAAAAAAAAAAAGTAAAATATAAATCTCAATGAAGCTATTAAACAAAAACCTCTTGGGTTGCAGTGGGTATAATGGATTGGAAAAATAAACTGTGTTCAGGAAAACCATGAGAAGGCTATTGCAGTGCCCCAAGTGAATGAGGATGGTGGCTTAGACTAGGAAAGATGGGGCAAGTAAATGAAATAGCGAGGTTTAGCAGATACAGTCAATAGGACCGTGTGACTGATGTGAGCTGTGTCAGAAAGAAAGTCAAGCAATGGTTATCCCCAGGTTCAGAATCATTTATGAAATAGCCAGCTCTAGAAGAAAAACATGTTTGGAGAGAGATGAGTTCGACTCTAGGCCGACAGAGTTTGAGAGGCCAGTGAAGCATCTTCATGGAAGCTTCCAGTCACCACTGGATTTATACTCGTGGTGCCTGTGGAGAGATTTTCACGGGGCACACACATGGGAGGCCTTGGAGGGTAGATTAATTGAACTCTAGCTGAGGGACTCCAATGGAGGTAACTACATGGGAATGATCAGAAATAGGACGGAGGAGATCCACGCCATGTTGGAGCTTAGGGCACTGAGAAATTCAGCAACAAGCCTGCCGCCTACCGGTGCGAGGGCTGAGAATCAAACATGCCATTCCCCACCCCACCCCCCAGCCCATTAGCAAGTGGGAGCCAGAGATCTGAGCATCTCTTGGGACGTTGACCATATGTAATATAGCAAACAAGGGGGATTTCCTTCTACTATCTCTTTGAAGGCAAATATTTTTATCGCCATTTTGCTTTGTCCTGATTAATGGTATTGCTCTATTCAATAGTCTGTTTTGATAACTTCTGTAATATTCTGTATTTCTTTTGGTTTTGCTATACCTGATTGAAAGAACTAGTATTGTGAAGATAACGAGATAAGCAATGTTACTGTTACTGTTACTGTTATCCCGGTAACCTGCTGTGAAGTTCTGTTCCAATTTCACTACACTGTCTCAATTGGCTTTATTCCATCTTGTTCTGTTGTATATTACTACCTTCAAGTTAATAAAAAATTAAATAAAAAAACAATAGAACATGAGAAAACAAGGTAACAAAATACCTCCAAAAACTCCCAACTCCACCAAAGCTGATCCATGGGGCATGAATGAGGAGAAACTAAAAAACAACAGAATTATATAAGGTGATTAAAAAGGAAATAACAACAACAAAACATCAATAAGGTACTGAGCAAGCTGAAACATGATATAACTAAACAGATAATGGACTTAAAAGGCAAAAGGAGGAAAAGAAAGTGCTCTAAAGGATGTAACTGCATATATGTTTAAGTGTGTAGGATTGATAACTGTATTACTAAGTTTTTGTTGGGTCGTTGAGCAGAACTGTTTGCAGCCTCACTGTTTGAATATCCATTTTGTATGCTTTAATTTTGTAACATGAACAACTATTTCTAAGAAGACAATATGTAATTTATGAACTAGTGATTTCTTACTGTTTTTTTTCGAAATTCTGTATTATTTCTACCCTTATTTCTGTTTTGCTTTTTTTTTCTCTCTTTAAATAAAATTTTTTAAAAAATTTAAGAAATAGGAAGGGTGCCAGGAAAGGGCAGTGTCAGTGACCAAGGAATAAATGTGTTCTGAAAAGCAGAATGTGAACAGCTGGTCAAATGCTGCTGAGACGTCAAGCAAGATGAATACTAAAGAGTGTCCCACAGATATAGTCACATGCAGTCACTAATGCTCTTAGCAAGAGCCATTTGGTGAAATAGTAGGGCAGAATCCAGATTAGAGTTTAATGAGACATGCATAAGGAGCAGAAAGTGGAGACAGAACATTTAGACACCTCAGCTGTAAAGAGAAGAATAGAATCAGAGCAGGAGGTGACTGTGGGTAGAGGAAGGATTTTTTAAGATGAGACTGTAAAATATTTAAATGATGATGATAAATTCAGAAATGGAGGAAGGGAAGACTTGAAAATACAACACAGAAAAAAAGAAAATCAGAAAGCTGGGCGTGGTGGCACATGCCTGTAATCCCAGCACTATAGAGGTTGAGGCAGGAGGATCATTGCAAGTTTGAGACCAGCCTGGGCCACAAAGTGAACTGAAGTCCAGCCTGAACTGCATAGCAAAACTCTGTGTCAAAAAGACAAAAAAAAAAAAAAATCAGCTGGGTAAGATCCTTGAGAAGACGGGCGTGGACTTCAAAGCACAGATGGAAGAGCTGTCTTTCAAGAGCAGCTACTTCTTTGTAATGAGAATGGTAGAGAGAATGGAGGCTGATGTAGCTAGGCTTGTACATACAGTGTTAAGCTTCCGAGGACATCTTTGGTTAGGGCTTCTGTTCTCTGAAGAGGAAGTCGGAGAGCAGAGTAGGATAGGGTATAGAGCAATGGCTGCATTGACAGGCAGTGTGAGCCCGCTGTAGCCCCACTATAATCTCCACCAGCTCTCTCTCAGCCTGTCTACCCCATTCTTCATTATGGTCTTTGATGTGAGCAATTGCATTTTCTCTATATTATATAAAATGTTGCTTTAAAGAAACTGATATATGCAGTTTATATAACAGATACCCTGGCCTCTTTCCCTTCCAACTGGATTGTTGCTACATAGAAATTCTGGGTCAGATTTGAAAAGAGTGAGAAAATATTGAAGTAGTCACTCATGCTAATGGGAGAGGAAACATGTGATTTTTCCCAGTAGAGCTCAGGAGCAATCA
>PVJX010014753.1:0-44066 GCA_004027295.1 Dolichotis patagonum | reverse complement strand
AGCATGTGAATGAAGAAGCAGGAGTCAAAACAGAAGAACTGCAAAGGCTATTCACAGAAATTATTAAGGAAAACTTCCCAAACATAGAAAAAGGAAATGATATGCAGAGGTATGAAGCATACAGAACTCCAGCCACCTACAACCAAAACAGAGCTACACCCAGACACATAATAATCAAGATCCCAGAAATTCAATATAAGAACAGAATATTAAAAGCCATCAAAGAAAAAAAAACAGATCACCTATAAAGGAAAACCCATCAAAATCACTGCAGATCTCTCCACACAGACCATCAAGTCAAGAAGACCTTGGAGTGAAATAATTCAAGCCCTGAAGGAGAACAATCTCCAGCCTAGATTGATGTATCCTGCAAAACTCATTCTAGAAATTAATGGAGAAACGATGCTTCCACGACAAAGAGGAACTGGGAGAATTTGTGCCCACCAATCCAACCCTACAAAAAATACTAAAGGACATTTTAGAAAGAGAGAAAAAGAATACGAGCATTTCAGGAACAGTGGCAGAGAGGCCTCAGTGAATGGGGCAGACAGTGGAGTGGAAGAGAAAAATAGACTACCAATGGCAGAAAAATAGAATAGCAGAAATGAGGCAGAGAAGATTGGCTATAATCTCTAGCATAGAGGGCCTCGAAATACTAACAGAGAGAAACACAGGCAGAGTAGATCAAGAGATAGGGTCCATTGAGATGCTCTCTATAAGGAGGCAGTGGGACCCAAAATAAGCAGTGCACCCTATGGGAGTGAAAGGGGAGGAATTGTCTAAAAAAGGAAGGCAGAGGATATTGTTAATGGGGTAACAAGATTTAAAATCTACATTATTCTCATCAGTCTGCTTGGATGGATTACATGCTGTTCCAGTTTGTCTACTTACACTAGACTCGAGGACAAGGTCAGCTATCCCAAAAATAAGAGGAAATAATATGGTAATCATCCTTAATTTCCTATCAACTTAATCAGAAGCCCTGCATAACTTATACTGTCTTATTATGACTGATCTTATTTGAATCTGGTTTGTTAGAGTGCTATCTTGTATTGACTGATTTTATTCAAATCTGTTACGCTTGATAGCATCAAGTCTAAGAGTACAGGCAACTACACTGAAGATGACAAGGTTCACTAAGATACCCACTCTGGTTTGATTATTGCCTGCTTTTGAAGTCTTATAATATCTCCAATGCTTTATTTTTATTAATGTTGTTAAATACATGGTAACCATGTAGATCACCTTGTATTGTGGTTTTATATGACTTTTTGTTTCATGCTTTTCTAGGAATTGTTTTGATTTGTCTTGCTTTGTTTTGTTTTTCCCTCTAATACAAAAAGGATAGATATACATGTAGAAACTCATGCGTGTGTAGAGCTTATAAACAGTTTACGAGAACCAACTATATAATGCATGTTGAAATGAACAACTATTTTGAAGAAAAAGAAACACTACAGTACCCAGTGCTGACTCCATAATGTCACGTTGTGAAATCCAGCAATACTATCACTCTTTGTTCAAAGTTATTTTAGCTTGTTTTGATTTGTTCAAGTTCAACACACATGAAGGTATGGATAGCTGTTTTGAAGAGAATGAGACACTATGACAGCCATTCTTGGCTTCCCTATTGTCTGGTCTTGAAGACCTGAAACGCCCTCCTCGTACTGCTTAGATCAGTTCCATACTATGTTGTTTCACGTGAACTCCCTGTATGTGACAATATGGACAACTATTAGGAAGAAAACGAGTCAATTTGATAAGAGAGTGAATATCTCCTATTGTCTAGCTTTCAAATTTATGTGTCTTACATTGCTTTCTTGTGACCTGCTTTGTTCTGTTTTGTTGTGTTTAATTTTACCCTTTTGATATAATCGCATGTATGTTTGACTGTGTAAGATGGATGACCATATTGCTGTTTTTGTCAGATCATGGAGCAGAACTGTTAACAGTTTCACTGTTTGAATGTCTACTTTGCATGTTTTAATTATGTAATTTGAACAACTATTTCCAAGATGTCAGTATGTAACTCATTAAGTAATGATTTCTTAGTGATTTTTTTTTTGGTTCTTTTCCCTTTTCCTTGGAATTCTGTATTGTTGCTACTCTTTACTCTGTTTTGTTTGGGTTTTTTTTTCTCTTTAAATAAAATTTTAAAAAAAAGAAAGTGTCAAAATGATTACAGATTCATGTGTTAAAAATTGAATGACTTTATGGAATGATTAAAATTGTCAGCATGGTGCCCAAGACAGAAAATATAAAGGAAAAGATGAGAAATTGGACTAAATGAAAATGTGATACTCTATGAAATATTAAAATAGAAAAGATTTGTATATTTTAAAAATCATAAAGGCAAAGCAGATAATAAAATAGGTAATGAGATACTGAACACATAAACTGGAGGTTTAGCTCTCCTTAAATTGCAAAACTGTATTGCATATAAATAAAAATTGACAAATATCCCAAGAAACAAGTTGAACAATGAGCATGTATAAAGGCAAAACTTCACAAATGAACAGTCAACAAATGAAAGAAGAAATATTAAGTGAGGTAATCAGAAGAAAAAAAATGAAGTAAAATAAAAGTAGCATTTTTTTCACCTGTGAAGTTGGGAAATGAGAAAGATCTCCAAGCTGTGCTGTGTGTTAATCGGTATAATCTTCTGTAAGGAAATTTGTCTCCTTTGTTGCAGAACCTCTTGAATCAGTCACACTCAGGATCTGGCTTTAGAAAACAATGTCAAGGAAATCAAGTGTATTTGCATATGTAATCTCAGGAATGTTTAATATGGTTTTGTTTATATATTAAAATGCAAACAGATCTTCATACAGAAGATTGATAAGGAATAGCATATAACTGTTGAAAAAGATGAAGTAAGTGGGTGTAAACTGTTCCCATGAAATATTACCATGATATATGATCAACTATAAAAAGATTTCAGAATGATATATTCATTCAGTGTGACTAGATTTTTCTTTTCTTCCCTCTTCTCTCTTTGTTTCTCTCTCTCTCTCTCTCTCTCTGTCTCTGTCTCTCTGTCTCTGTCTCTCTCTGTCTCTCTGTCTCTCTCTCTCTCTGTCCTGGACAATGAACCCAGAGCCTTCAAACTGAACTATAATCTCAGCCCTTTTTTAAAAAAAATTTTAACTTTGAAACAAGGGTTTGCCTGTTACTAAATTCCGCAGGGTAGGCTTGAACTTGTGATCCTCCTGTTTCATGCTGTCAGAGAGCTGGGGGTACATGCATGCATCACCATGTTCGGCTCTATTTATGTTTTGAAAAATACCATACATACACATAATCACACACACAAATAGAAACAAATGACTGGTATGCAACACACTATAAATAGTGTTTATCTCTGCGTGTGGAATTATATAAGGTTGTTTGTTTGTGAGGGTTTTTTTTTTTTTTTGGTTTATGTATTGTGCTTTTTCCATGTATATCAGCCAGAGAATGCAAAGTCAGGAAATACTTTAAAGTCAGCAGCTGTTAAGTTTTAGATCCATTTCTGACCGTGGGCCCTACCCAGGCCTGTTGTTAATCTAAAGATGAATTCATGCACGCCTGTGCTCCCTCTTACAATTCCAGCATTGATTTGTTTCTTTTTGGAGTTAATTTTGCTGCTGCAGCATTCTGAGATTCCCCTGAGCTGGAGGTGCCTGTTTAACTACCAGTCCTTTGTGTCCCTTGTCAGATTTATTCAGCAGTGTATCAAGTGCTTTTCCTAATTGAATAAAACTCATAATTTCATTTTTAAAATACATGGACCCATTAGCGCCACTAATTAGACATTAACAAGTATGAAGATGGCCCATTAATGGAAGCAGTTCCAGGAGGCTCCACTGTGCTAGTAGAGCTACAAGGAAATCACTTATTAATACTGTCCTTTGCAGATTTATGATGGACCTGTTTGTGTACAACTGAACAGCAGCAGGACCTATGATGAAACTAACGTTTTTCTAACAGGTATTAAACAGCAAGAACTGCAAGTTGGATTTATTTTGTTGTAAGAACAAGCTCAGAAGTCTGATGCCACTGGAAAAGCAGGCCTCTGCAAAATAACCCTCAGATACACAGCTGATTCTGACTTTACTTTCTGATCAAGGCCACCCTCGTCTTGTCTGCTGGACAAGTCTTTTTGCAGCAGGCCTTCCGCACATGTGTGAGGCAGCATGGTATCATGGAGATAGGCATGGCTTTAGCACATAGCAGTTATGTGTTCAAATCCAATGTGGTCCCTTTCTAGGTCTATAATCTTGAGCAGGTTTTTACAATTTATAAGAAGTTAGCTAGCCTGAGGCTGTTTCCTGATTCAAGATTGTGAAATGTACCATGTGTAAAAACTTCAAGATCTTCAACAAAGTTCTAATTTAGATCAGGGATCTAATGTCAAAAGGAGTTCCTCAAACTCTTTAATGAAAGTGAAACGGAAGCAGTACTCCCACAGTCATTCCTCGAAGCAAGCATTACCCCAGTTCGCAAACAATAAAAGGACCCAGCCAAAAATAGAATTCCAGGCCAATCTTTTTTAAAGGAACTCCCTAGCTAGACCAGGCTTCAAACTTGTGATCTAGCCTAGGTTGAAGACAAAGCCTCACAGTCTCCATGAGTCACTCACCCAGTGGGGAAACTGTATAAAAGTAGCTAATGTGTATTGAGCTACGAAGTATTACATAATCTAACTCCTACTGTCTCTCATTGAACTTATAAGTAGGTACAACTGTAAATACATCTGAATTTATGGGTGAAGAGACAGCATTGCTTGGGAGGTCTAAAAGCTGCCTTCGTGCTGTAGAGAGTAAGCAGCAGGCATGAAATGAACTTGGGGCATTGAACTGCAGGGTGCAGCTTTTGACCCCTGGGATACACTAACTGCTCATGTCTATACCATACCCAAGACAGCATTTTGCAGACAATTTTCCAGGAAATAAGTAACTCTCCCCACCCCAAGAATTCTCAGTAGTACTCAGGGCAATAATAATCAAGTGTTCAAGGATTTGAATGTATCCAGAATCTGACAAAGTTTTACCTACTTTTGGTTCCAGCCACCGTTGCCTCTTTTGTAAATGACCATCAACAACCTCTGGACTGGTTCTTGCTTCTACCCTTATTTTTCTTCCATCTGCCCATGAGAACACAGCAGCCCATGAGATCTGCTAAAGTAGATCACATGGAGGAAGTGGGATCGTGTCACTCTACTCTTTGTCAGAGCAGATGTCCAAGTTTTTCTATAACTTCAAGGTCTTCCACCCCCTCCCCTGCTTCTTTTTCTTTGTCTCTCAGACTTCCGGTCCTGATGCCTTCAGCTACACTGGCTCCCTTGTTGTTCCTTAAATACACCAAATGTAGCATTGTGTACCTGCAACCCCCCACCCTGGCATGTAGCTCATTGGGAAACTCAATCCAGCTTCCTCACTGCCTTTATAGCTTCACTTAAACATCCCTTTCTTTGGGAAGTCTTCTCCATCCACCCTTTGCAAAATGCAAAGCTCCCTAACCCTTCATTACCCCTTCCCTGCTTTATTTTTTCTGCTTAGGACTTACAACCATCTAATGTGGTTTAACTGTCAGAAAATGTGTGTCTTCATTTTGTTTATTGTGCATCTCCCCATACAACACAATATCCATGAGAGCAGAGATTTTTGTCTCTTCTATTCAGTCTATCACTGCACTCTAGACCAGTACTTAGCACATAGTAGATGCTCTGTAAATATTTGCTAAATGAATGAACCTGGTCCAGTACCCTTTTATCCATGGAGTATCTCGGATTTGCTATGGAAAGTCCCAGGGAAGCCAACAAGACTCCCACAATGATAGTAGCTGTTAGTGGTAACACCACGTGGGCTAGAAACTTGTGTGACTCAGACTCTGAAGTTGGCAGGCACAAGGATACATTTCCAGGGCCAGAAGAGGCCCACCTGGGAGGCGTGAACAGGCCTGGAATTGCCCTGTGGGGAAGTGACCGGGCATAACATTTCTTTGGGTGCCAGTGTAATAATTACAGATGGTGCCTGCTCCTCTCCAGACAGTCTGTTTACTGTGGATGGAAATGGGATCTGTGTACTTTAGATACCCAAAGAGCCAGTAGCACAGCCGACGCTGAGATGAAAATTTCACAATTTGGCTTGTAAATCTGCTCCCTACACAGAAGTAGGACAGTCTTGTGATTTGTCAACCAAGCATTAGGATGCTTGCCTTGGCAGCCTTAAAACGGCAGCCTTAAGATAAACCCAAGTAAAAGACTATTTAATAATCTACTCTTCACTTCTCATATCAACCCTAAAAATGATTATTCCAGACTTATTTTCCGGGAGATAAGTTCTCACTTAAGTGCATTCTGATTTTTATTGTCATTTACCCTGAGTTTTATTTCCTATACAAAACATAGCAAATGCTGTGCTTGGTCATTAGTTGGTCCAGAGAAGTCTGTTTGGCTCACACAGCATTTTGAGAGAGAAAATGTATTGGATACAATTTAAAAATCAAAACATACCTCAAATATTACATTTCTGGCTCATTCTGTAAGATGGCAAACTCGGACCACATTAGACAATATTCCTGCTTGTTGACAATCAACTAGAGAGAAACAGTTCCTCTTTAGATGGGGTGTGTGCCCTATGCTTCCCTACCAAGCCCACCCTGTCCACTCCACTCACTGTTACCTGGTCATGCTATGTCTGAACCAGCAACCCTGGTTCTACTCAGCGGGGGGGCTGCCCAGTGACGGTAGAGAGGGAGCAGCACCCAGACCCAGAATATAAGACTCTCTATAACTTTACCCCCCCCAAACATGGATTCATCAGACAGTCTACTTCCCTGTGTAGGGCCTTTGTGTTCAAAAGGGGCAGGAGCTCTTACTTTCAGCCACCAATAGTGAGCTTTCCACCTGGAAGAATGCATTTTCTGGCCAGGGGCCAAATGCTACCTCACCCACTCATCAGACAAGTGGCCACAAACAAGTTTCTCTACCTTTTCATGCCTCTGTTTCCTCATCTGCAAAGTGGCAATAGCAATAATTTCTATCCTGTTGGGTTAGAATTAAGGAATAAGTTACTCATGTACAGCATTTAGAAAAGTTCTTGGCATACAAGTAGTGGTCAAACAGATATTTGCTGAAATAGGGATCCTGTGGTGTCAGGAAAACCAGCACACACTGTGCTCACAGAGGGAAATTCAGAAACTGGCTGTGCTGCTCCTAAAGAAAACAGCACTGCATTGAGCCGTGGCTTCAGCAAGTGTGGAAGCAGAATCTATTTTATAGGTTATTAAATAGGAATGCCAGAGGCGAACAAAACCAAGATTTTTTTAAAACATCGAGTTCAAAGCCTGAAACTTAGCAGAGTTTTAAATGCTCATTGGATCTTATCTCACTTTAATGGCAAGTTTCTTGGACCTTTTTCTTTTCACCTCTCCTTATGTCCACCTAAAAGTGTTAGGTGACAGATCACCTAAACTGGAAAGGGGAGCACTAGGAGACAGTATTTTACTCTTGGGTCAGGTAAATTTGAATACCCAAATTCTGTTGTATAAATATTGTTAATGACCATTCTGGAATGTTGTGGAGTGATGTCTTGGTCTAGCTGGAGTAATCCTCATCTCCTTGTCTAGTCTAGCAGTCTCTAGCAACACAAAGGCTTTGTGTTTCAGTTTGCTGCTATTGTTTAACAAACCACTCTAAAACTTAGTAGTTTAAAGCAATAGTTACTTTTTGAGCCCAGCAACTCTACAGGTTGACAATTTGGCCTGAGTTTACTGGGAAAGTTCTCCTGGTCTGGGCCAGATTTAGCATAACTTGGTTGGTTCCACCCATGTATCTGTAGCCAACTAATGGGTCAGATGAGTATAGGCAGTGCAAAGTCCAGAATGCATAAAATGATGGGGTCATGTGGTCACTCATCCTTCAGCAGGATACCTAGGCCTGCCCAGTGACTGCTACAGGGTTTTAGGTATAACAGAAACAAAAGCTTCATTGTGCAAGAGCTTTGCAAGTATCCGCATGTGTCATATTCATTGCTGTCTTATTGGCCCAAGTAAGACACAGGGCCAAATATTGAGTTGGTGTGCAGTGGCATGACCAAAGGGGGTTAATACAAGAAGTTGAGTTATTATAGCTATGTCTGCAAATGACGATCCCACCAGGCCCATAAACTAAGCTAGAAAACAACTCAACTTCTATTAAGTGGAAAACCCAAGTGAGTTTTCCTTATCCACATTGCATCTGCAGTTGGTAGGGAATTTGTTCCAGTGAGTTTTGTGTTCAGTTCTCCTCAAGTTGGTTCACCAGGATCCCCATTTGAGACCTCCTAATCTATGCCTCCCTTGGTGGCCTGGGTTGGCCAGAATAGCTTAGGAAATGGTTCCATATGGTTTTGATTCTGTGTATCTAGAATGCCAGACTCTGCCAGGGCCATATGCTGTCTGGGAAAAGGCATTATTCACTGTATCATTGCTGAGACCTGGCAGAGGCATCTGCTGGGGCTGGAACCTGTCACAGTCAAGATAAGTACTGGGACCCAGTGTACCTCCAGGCTCCAGGAAGTTGAGCCAGATGATTCAATGATAAATGCTCTGGTTCTCAGATTTCTAGATGTTATACCCCGGAACACTAGTACCAAAAGAATCTCTGTGTCCACAAGATCCTAAAAAGAGATTCATCAAGTTTTAAACCTCAAGACTTTACCAGAATCTGGACAATCTGGGGCTCACCTGTTCATTGTACTCTGTGGAAGGGCAATGTGGGCTACATCACTCTGTCTGGGTCCACCAGAGTGGCATCCATGCAGTGAGAATGACTTACCTGAGGCTGACAGTGTGTGGAGTCTGAGAGTCAATATCAAGTCATATTTAAGACAGAGTATCAGGGCCATGGGTACAGAAAAATGTCCCAGTAGGACAATGCTAAAAGCAACCAATATCGACAGAGCGTTTATTATTTATAGCAGGCACCATACTTAGCACCATCTCCTGCAGAGTCTGTATTGCTATTATTGCTGTTTTTAAAGGGAAATTGAGACATGGAGATCACTTGTACTGACTCAGACAAGGGTAAGTGGAAGGATAATGACCATGCCTGAGCTAAGCGGTCTAGCTCCAGAGCCCCATACCCTTAATCATGACACCAGGATAACAAAGATGAAGAAGATGAGGTACCCATGAGAGGTTGGGCTTCCTGGGTTCTGACTACAAATTCAACATCGGTGCTATGTCTTCACTAAACCAGCCCCTCTGTCCAGATAGCTCCAAGCTCAATCTCTGTTTTCTGAGCAAATGATCAGTTCAAATCATGATAATTATTATTTTTTGGATTCCTAGGAATTCACCACAAGTTTCAGGGTCTTACGGATTATCCTCAGAGCTTTCACATACCTAATGTCCTGCAGGCAGGACTGCTGATGTCATGAACTCTCCTATCTTGGAACTGTTACTAAGCTCCCCAGAGGAAGGTAATTCAATACCTCTGTGAACTACATTCTTCCAAGGTATCCTTCATGGCCTGTGCCATGCCCTTGGAAGGGTGACAGCAAGTGGTGATGAGGGTGAGGAGTTGCATACCCTCTACTGGGTTGGTAAACCAGTTAAGAATCTACCAAGGGCTCTGACATTGAATGCACATGGTCCCGGTGAGCTGGCCCCATTTCACATGAGATTTCTGGCCAAGGTGTGGCCAGGGAAGGAGAGGAACTCAGGGCTAATGAGCTGAGTTTGTGGCAGCATTAATGCGGCTGCACACCCAGCAGGCACTGCCATCTATCAGTCTGTCAGCTTCTCTGGGGGCTGCCAGACTATAAATTAATCTGGAGGTAGCAACTCCACTGCCAAATTCTTCCTCCAAACATGTTTGTGTCTGAAATCTTTCCCTGGGCTCCCAGAGAGGATAAGGCAGTCAATTCCACCTTCTACAATCAAAGTGTGGGGATTTTCCACAGCTCTGAACGCCAGACAAGGCTCAGGGGTCATTGGTCTAGGAAGAAGACCAGGATTGCCAACCAGAAACTGGGTGGATTATGGTAAGAATAAAACAAGAAAGACCAGAAACCAGACTCTGGAACTACTTTAAGGACTTTCTGCTAATCTAGGTATTAGAGAACTATCAAATCACATGAGAATATGGTCCTATTCACTAAATATCCTATCAACATTTTTCTTTCCAATAAAGTTGTGGGGAAAAAACCCTTTGATGTCACAAAGTACCAATGATATCTGTTAATTTTGCCCACACAATATCCACTGTCCTCTCTGGCTCTTACTAAACCTTGATTTTCCACTGGGGAATCTTTTTTGTGTGTGTGCTCTATGGCCCTAGTTGAGGAGTCTGACTGAGCTCCTCCCCATAATGGATAAATTCATTTTGGAGAGTTGGTACATGTACATACAGTACCTTAATCCTTTTTCCTTCCCCTCTTCTTCTTTCCCGCTCTTAATCTCTGTAAACGCCAAAATCTTTGTAAGTGCCAAACACCTGTGCCAAACACCTGTGCCAAAAACATGAAAAAATTGCTCTGTAAACTAGAGAACAGGAGACCCAAGTGATTGGGAGGCTATAAGACCACTACTGGATCTCCTAGATCCAAATGGGCCTGAGTATAGGTAAAATATTGGACTGTCAAAACATGTGTGGCAATAAATTCTCTTGTTTGCTCTAGTTTGAACTGAGTTTCTGTGACTTGTCAGCAGACAGCAGAACTCAGTTCACATTCTAGCTCTGCTGTCTATTGATTCTGTGATTTAGAGAAAGAACTTAGTATGTCCTTAAAGACATTTTCCTCTGGTGAAGAAATGAAAATAGTAGTAGTACATGTCCTATAAAGTTAAGGGGAGGGTTAACAAGAATGCATGTAAATGCTCTTGACCATTCCTTGGCATTAAATCCATGAAAGCTGGTTGCTTTTCTTCTCTGATGTAGGGGGCAACTGTAGAGAACACTCTACCCCTGCTGACTGGTGTGGATATTGGCACCATTTGGAGAAGATAAGGTAGAATCCATGTAAACACAGCAGCCTCAAATGGCTACTCTTAGAGCTAGTCTCTTGCACTGTCTGTTCTTTCTTCTGTTTCTCCATCTCCCACAACCACCAGCCCCTCTGTTCTTTAAAGAAACCACCAGAATGCACATCTCACCAGATTGGAATGATAAGAATCAGAAGAAGCCAGTGGAGAGAAAGCAGAGCTTGCACGAAGCTGACAGGAGTAGGAACAGAGGGATATACAGAGGGGCTGTTAATGAGTTCCATGACACAGAACCCTCTCTTCTCAACAAAAATGGGGTGCAAAAATTTTCAGTGCCCTTGAAAAGCTGGAGAAAACACTTCATTACATCTAGTAACCT
This sequence comes from Dolichotis patagonum, assembly GCA_004027295.1. NCBI lineage: Eukaryota > Metazoa > Chordata > Mammalia > Rodentia > Caviidae > Dolichotis > Dolichotis patagonum. Next base: position 32,737 of record PVJX010014753.1, on the reverse strand, counting down.
TATGCCAGTGTTTCTTAGCTTAATGTAACTACAACATCTTCAAGAGCAAGAACTCTGGGTCCTTTGCTTCTCTTCTTGCCTCATCTCTGGTATTCAATAGGGCCTTTGTAAGCATCAATAAAAGAAAGTTGAAAATGTCAGTTGCCTCAGCACACAGGCTGCAGACTGGCAGCCAGTAGATTGTAGCACCAGGAGACAGATTTTATTTGGTCCTTATATTTTTTTTTTGTAGCTGTTGATGTTGTTTTAAAAACATTTGCCAACATTTTATAACTGAGAAATTTCACATGAAAGTCTTTATTTCTGACTTCACATTTAAAAAGTAGCATATGTGAGATTTCCAAGGAGAGTCTTCAAGATCAGCAAGGGAAGTGAACTTAGCTGCACTGATATTCCCAGACTGCAATAATATTCCTACTATCCGTATGCTCCATTTGGGGAAAATTCAGATCACTTTATAGTGCTTGCAGAATATTATGAACTATACACAGACACAAATTCCTGAGCACACTGACCATTCATGTCTCTAAGAATCACAGGGTGAAAGTACATGATAGCAAAGAAGCTCAAGGAGGGCCCCACCAGCTCAGTTAGGTCAAACAACTGCTGCCCAGAACAACTCAGCACCTTGACCTAAGCGTGTGACACACTTTTAAGAGAGTTAGATGAAATTGGAAAGAGGTCAGAAAGGTAAGAAAACTACTTAAACTGGCACAATGAGCAAGAGTGAAGGGAACTGGAGCTACTTTGTCAGGACAAAAAAGTTATCTAAGATAAAAATATTTGTAGTACCTATTTTGTGAGGATGCAGAAATGATCTAAGGCAGAAGTATTTGAAAAGCTAGTACCTGGAAAAGAAATTGTATCGATGCCACGTGGAATGAGTAAAAAGGCCAGGGAGTCACAATTAGCACTATAGATAAAATGAAGAGAGTCGTCTTTGAAAGTCACTAGAGTGGCTGTAATCAGCCACTTAACTGGATTTTTGTTTTTTTGAATTTCGTTACATTTGACTTGAGGATGAAATATTAGAAGTTGATTTGAAGTGTATAATATTTCCCTTCTGTTGAAGTCAACAATCACATCTCATTTCCTTGTCCTGAACTTTAAAATTTGGAAAAATCAGTACAGGTAGAAACTGAAATGTAACTTCTTGTAATCTTGGCCAAGCCAGGTTGAAAAGTGTGTCTTGAACTCAAGGCCAAAATGCCATATTCTACAGGTATCTCTTGAAGGCGTCTTTGGGATCTACCTTTGGGAAAAGTGAGGGCACCCATGGAGCCAGTCACTTAGGGGCTCTTGACCTTCCTTTAAGTCTGGGAGAGGAACATCAGAGGGGTGGCTTTCAGGCCTGGTTCTAGAAACCAGAGCAGGCAACTCCTATGCTGGGTGAACAAGGGATCCACCATTGCTCTGTACTAGGCAAGTCACACATGGAGGGAAAAGGAAAAATACAGAGTCAGGAAGAAAGGGCAGACATACTTAACCCAAAGTTCATATAAATGTTAATTGTAACATTGAATACTGATAGGGTACCTATTCTGTGTTAGCAACCATTGTAAGAACTTTCTATCATCTCATTTATGTCTTTGCATTATCGCATTTAATCCTTGCAACAACTCTATAAGGCATTGCTATTATTGTTGTCATATTATAGACAGGAAACCCTAAGAACAGAGAGGCCAAGCTACTTGCCTAAGAAAACACTAGTAAGAAGGTGGGCTCCATTTCAAACCCAGGTTCATCTGACTCCAAATTGGAGCTCTTTCTAAGAAAGTAGGAAGACCAGAAGATTCATCCACATTTCGGTTTTCTGAAAATATGCAAGATTTAGCCATGGACTCAAATGGATGACGTTAGCACCTCTGTAATCCAACGGCCTTCTCAAAACCTCACCTCTGAACAAATGAGTGAACAAATGAGCCTTTTGGGAAATATTTTGATCCAACTTGTAACAAGGAGAATGTTTGACCCTGGGGCTACTGCCTTCAAATTTCATTCCCTAGAATAGTCTCACAGTGTGTCCTTGTAGATTCCATTTTGTCCTAGATTTTTACCAGAGATGCCTTCTCCTGGGAAGAAAGAGAAGACCCTTTCCCATGGAAATGCCTTCATAGTGGGCCTTGGAAAACACTCACTGCCACTTGGGTTGCAGGCCTGGCACACAGTGGAATGGTCAGTCTCCTATGGTCATTGGTTGCCAGAAATCTGAGAATCAGAGCTTTCGATAAACAGTCTGATCCAACTCCGCTCTCAGCCTCTATCTGATGGCCTGGCCATGAGAAATCAGCCTTTATTTCCAGCTTGTATAGAGTACCAGGCTCCTTCACATCCCAAGACTGAGCGCTAACTGCATATCACTCTCATTAGCACGTGGATTGTCTTCTAAGCAAAGTAGCCCTTCAGGCTCATTTGCTTCTCCCTCAAAATCCTCTCCAGGCAGCCACAGTTTCTGCTTTATAGCTCAAGTTAGCTGCACAATTAAACCCAAAGCAACTCATTTATGAATATGAGATGCCAAGTTTCCCTGCAAAACATAGCAAAGTAACAGATGCTTTAGAGCAATGAGCAAATTGATGTATAGCTTTTTGTTTCTTTCTCTGATAGTAATGGACAGAAAACTTTTCCAGGAAAGTACAGCTTGAGCATGCAATCACTCCATTCAGCACAGGGCCTGGTTAATCCACTTCTGAAGATCACATTGTCCCAGACTCCAGTGAAAGAGTTTCCTTGTATGAATCCCAGGGCCACTGCCAGGCTCATGCAAAGTAAACAAAAATGCCACCTCCAAGTAGTCCAGCTACAGGGGAGACAGCCTGCTAAACGAAATGGGAGTCTTGATTTACCTTCGATTTTTCCCTGCACTGGCCACCCTGCAGGGAACAATTTGAAAAATTTTAAATAGAGGGCTCTTTCACACTGCACAGAAAGTGACCCCTGTTTCATAAAGTTGAAAAACAAACAAAAATGAAAGAAGAGAGACATTTGATCTGCTCTCCTTTCCTGATTTGCACTTTGCAATTTAAAAACAATACTATAAATTGATTCAACCTTAAAATTATGAGTCATCATTTATCCAAATTCCTAGCATTTCAGTGTGATTGTGTGTGCGTGTCTGTGTGTGTGTGTACCTGGCAACCTTCCACCTCCATCCTCACCATGAGCCATTTCAGACCTTTCATTCCACCTTCAGTCTTTGGCACCACCCTTGTCAGCCCCTCAGCAGTGATCTTGTTCTTGTAAATCCTTCCATTTCCCATTTAGTCCATCACCATTGCTGTAACGAAATGCCATAAACTGGATGTTTACAAACAGCAAGCATTTATTGCTTACAGTTCTAGAGGCTAAATCCAAGACTTAGGTTCTAGCAGATTCAATGTCTGCTTTCTGGTTAATAGATGACCATCATTTCACTGGATCCTCACATGGTGGAAGAGATGAGGAATCTCTTTGAAGTCTATTTAAATGTAATCTCATTCATGAGGCCTCTTCACTTTGAACTGTTAATCTCCTAAAGTCTCCATCTTGAAATACTATCTCCTTTGAGATTATGCTTCAATATATGGATGTGGAGACTTCACAAATATTCAGTACTCACATATATTCAGCACCACCTCCGCCTATTTAAACATTTGCATGCTCTTGTAGCAGACACTATTAATGCTCTACTCAGGTCTGCCTTGGGCTTCGTCCTTTCTCAATGAAAGCCAAGCCCAACCGTGGATTCTTCACTTGTGAAGGCCAAGCTGAAATTCCAAAGATTTCATTTCCCTGGAAACTGCCCTCTACTCATAGCAGACAAAGACTTGCTGAATAAATGCCCCAGTATTCTTTTTGGGGGACAACTCTAGATCATATAATACACTATCTTTCAGAGTAGTCTCTGACAATAGCACAGCTTTTGATCAATTCCTTTCTGTCTTCACATTGGTGTTTCCTAAGGTAACCTTCCAAATAAACTTTTTGCACTAAAATCCTGTCTCACATAGAGGTAGGCAAAGAGTTCATGAACAAAAACCAAACTGCATGGGAGGTACTTCAAAGAATCAACAACTGGGATCTCATCTTATTAAAAAGTTTTCACACATCAAAAGAAATCACCAACAAAGTGAAAAGAAAACCAAAAGATTGTGAAAAGATTTTTGCCAACTGTCCCTCAGACAAAGGACTTCTATCTAGAATGCATAAAGAATTGAAAAATATCAGGCCCCCTGAAATTCAACGACTCAATCCAAACATGGGTATCTGTGATAAATACACACTTCTCACATGAAGAAATACAAAAAGCAAATAAATATATGAAAAAATGTTCAACATCATTGGTCATTTGAGAGATGCAAATTAAAACAACATTGGGATATCATCTCACTCCAGAAAGAATGACTAACATCAAGAAATCAACCAATAACAAATGCTGGTGGGGTTGTGGAGAAAAAGGAACACTTCTCCATTGTTGGTGGGGGTGTAGACTGATACAACTGCTGTGAAAATTGGTATGGAGATTCTTCAAAAAACTAGAATTGGAAGTCCCATTCAATCCAGGTATTTCCCTTCTGGATATTTTCCCAGAAGAATTGAAAATATTCTACCACAGCAATATATGTTTATAGCTGCACACTTTGTAATAGCCAAATCTTGGAAACAACCCAAATTCCCATCAACTGAGGAATGCACAAAAAAGATGTGGTATTTCTATACAATGGAGTACTATTAAGCTATAGAGAAAGATAAGTTCAAGGCTTTTATAGGTAAGTGAATGCAATTAGAAACCATGTTCATAATTCAAATAAATTGGACTCGTGTGTAAACACCATAGTATCTTGCTAGTGTAAGAAACTGAAAGAGTAAATACAACTCAAAAGTCACAATAAATACAGTGAAATGGAAAGAAAGTGCTCAAAGGGAAATTGTATTGTTTGATCAATTTTGCATGCCTATATCTGGTAACCTGAGCATCCATTTTGAAGATAATAATATTCAATATAGCAACCATTGTTAAATTCCTATCATTTTGTTTTGCAGTCCTATATCACTATTGTTTTTGTTGTTGTCATTTTGCTTTTGTTGTTTTTTTTTGTTTGCTTTCTGATTTTTCTGTTTTTCCCTTTAAAATAAAATAAAATGAAATCTTGTCTCCATCTACTTCAGTGGCAGCAAATATAGACACTATCTAAGTTCATCACCAGAGTTTTATCTCTCACTCAAGGGTGATTAACTGATAAACTTCTGTGCTCTCATGCTCACTTTTGTTAATGCTGCCCATGGTCTATTAAATACAAGGACTAGGTTTTAAGAACTTATTTGGTTACAGCATTAGACATCATTGAGTATTTACTCCTTATGGAAACTATACTATCCTTTGATGTCCTCCTCATTGTGGTTGTTAGTTGGGATGCAGACTTAACCATATTGTTGCTGGCTTTTTCAAGATGCTCGACTCTCTAGAATGAAGTTAGATTCTATCTCATCACTTGTTTTCACTGAACCTTTGATACATGTCTACCTTTAACACTTCTCATTATTTTGTAGTCATTTATCTTCTATGCTAGATTATGAGTTCCTTAATTAACACCTTTAAAAATTGGTTCAGCACCAAGGACAGTGAACAGCACAAACAAGTTAGCTTCTCAGTGTTGAATGAACTGGTTGGTAAAACTGCAATACTCAATGCATCATGAACATCAATATCAACACATCTTCCTTTTATGTTCTGGCCACACATGAATACATCTTCCTGAAAAATCACATGTAAAAACTTGGACATACACAAACACAAATACTGTATACACAATCTAAAACTAAGAGCAAACATCAACAACAATGAAAAACTTCAGTGATAAATTTATGATAAAAATTAAACAGTTGCAATGACAAAGGTGATTTATGATGCCATTCCATCATGTATGTGCAGGTAACTTTGCAAACACTTCATGCATCTTATTTAATCTTTATAGGAAACATTACTTTGTCCATTTTGTATGTGTAGAAACTGAGACTCAGAGAGTTTAAGTGGCTTGTTCATTATTTCCCAATTTTTAAGTGATGAAGACTAGGTTACAATTTACATCTGGGATTTTCACTGTATTGAAATAGTCTCTAGTGGAAGCTATGTTTTACATGTTCAATAGACTTTTACAACTAGAAGGTGAGATGAGATCTGAAATTTTGGAAACTGCCTTCCAATTTCTGCTAAATAATGGGCTTTTGCCAAAATATTTACTTAAATATTCAGTAAAAAAATGAAGTAGTGTAAATATCTCCCTTTGGAGCCATGAGTATTCTTAGGCTTGAGCTCAAGGTATAACAGTTAAATAGTGAATATCTGGATCCATTTCTGGATATCCTCCATGACAATCTTGTACAGTCAGAAAAATAAAAGCTGATGTTTCTATTTTGAACCTTCTTGCTAATCAAAAAATTACTTTTCACACAAGGACTTAGAAATACATAATAATCAGTTGTTTATATAATAAACTGTTACTTGAAAACGTGGATATATGAGAGATTTCACTTGATAATCACAATTTTAAAAACTAGACTTTGGGATTTTCTAAAGAAATTCTTTTCTTAAAACAACATTTTTTCTTCATAGCTATTGAAATGCTTTTGACCTTCATAGAGTCATACTTTTAAACAATTTTTTCACATTTTCCTCTTGGGGTTATTTAATAAACAAGTTATTTATATGCTTAACACAGAGGACAATGTGAATTTTCCTTGAGACTTTTTTTATGTTAAAGGGTTTCCTGAAGAGCTCTCAGTTACATACACTTTTCTGCAATAGGTTTCCTTGTTTGATTGTCTTCATGAGGACCTATCATTCCCTCCAGATCTTCTAATTCAGAAACACATACATCTTCCTTTTGCTAACATTTTTGAGGACTTAACCAGCACCAGGCACTGAACAAAGTATATTTCCTCATTTAATTCAAACAGATAGACATAACTGGCCCAGTTAACAGATGAAAACACTGAGACCTTAATAAGGTTAAAGGAATTACCTATGATTCAAGTGGTAAGCAAGCTGAATTAGAAGCCATGTCAGGCAAATCCTCTATAGTCTTAATTGCCAATACATTGTGCCTGCCTGAATTTAAAGAGCTATCAAATGGACCTACGGCATGAGAAATGCCTTTCCGAGGGTTGAGAAAAAGTTCAATTTAACTGTCCAATTCTCCTGGCATTTAGTGTCTTGCTGGAGGCACTGGTAGCAAGAAGAAATTGCTCATGTTTAACAGAAAGGGGCCAGGGTTTGCTGACATGTTTAGTTAATCCACATAGAGATTGCTGATGAGGATTCTGGTTAATTAGTTGTGGAATTTTAAAAAATGAGCAGATGTGTCATGGTGAAATGCATTTTACTTCTCATGCCCTGGGGGAAAGCACTGGGTATGTTCTGTGGCTATGTGTTCTTACATATCTTGATTGAACATTCAGCCACATGTTTTGCAAGACTATTCTGGCTTTATTTCAGTGTGGATAATTGCATTCTGACTTGCTTCTTTTTACAGTCCCAGGCAGGTACAAGGTTAATAATAGTAACCATAGCTAACACGCACCTACTGTGCATTGAAACATACTGGGAAATTTCCGTGCATCATCCCTAAGACTTTCCACAATCTTGAAAAATGTTTTATCCCCTTTAACAGGTAAACTGAGACTCAAGAAGAGATTAAGTGGCTCTCTTGAGGCTACAAAAGTAGCAAAACAACAGTCCAAAATTTCTTCTTCTACCCTCTTCATTTGAAAAAAAAATGTACTCGACAAAAAGTTAAGGGTACAAAAAGGATAAAATTTATATTCCAAAGGACTAAAATTATAAAAGATTTCATTTAAATTAAATCAAACCTAAATTTAATTAGTTTAAATTTAACTATAAAATTAAAATTACCAAGAATTTAATTTGTATTTCTTTGTATTTAATGAATTTAAATATTTTGCAAATTTGATATCTTCTCACAGGAATTACATCTCATAATGAAAAATGAGTTTCCTTCCAGTGCCTAGCTGCCTGACTCCTTTCTCGGAGGTCTAGTCTAATATGTTCTTATGCCTCATCCAATATATTCTACACAGCTACACCTTATTTTCTCTTTAAGTTGCAGTTATATGTTGTTTGGCAGAAATGGCCTATAACTCTGTTCCTATTTCAAATTTACAAGTGCATTGGGAGTGAAGTAGTGAAGAGTTTAATATGAATATCAAACAAAGAACAGACCATTCTATGATGGTCTTTCAGGAAAAGCCATCAGGAACAACAAGTGATATATTTTTATCTATATTAGAATATGTAGTGGATACCAGACTGTCACGGAGTAGATTATGTCCTTCTTTTTTGTATCCTAGTATATGCGGAAAGAGACCTGTTCTCATGTGTACAAAGTATTTCTAACTTTTTTTTAACTCACCAATTTAACACTGGCCTTTTCTCTTGTGTCTCAAATATCTTCTAAAATGCTATCTATTACTTCAGCATAATATTTTATTAGATGAATGTACCATCACTTAATCAGTGTGAGTGCTGTATACATTTATGCTGTTTCTATTGTTTTACCACTTTAAATAAATAGTACTATGTTGAGCATCCTTTTGGAACTACTCATATTTTGGCATAATATATTCTACAAGGTGCCTTCCATGAAATTGAAATTTATTTGAAATCTTAGCATTTCTTATGGTGTAGTCTAGATGGTCCCCAAAAGGCTCCTGTGTTCAGAAGTTTGGCTTTTGGAAGGTGATTGGGTGATGGAAGTACCATACTCATCAGTGTATTAATCCACTGAAGAATCCACAGTGAAATGTGCAGATAAGAGGTGGGGTCTGGTCAGAAGAGGGGGTCACTGGGGCATGACCTGGAAGGGGGTCTCTCCCTCCCCAGCTCCTCCCTTCTCTCTCTGCTTGCTGGCCACCAGGATGTGAGCAGCTTTGCTCTGCTAGGCTGTTCCACCACGCTGCTCCTGTCTTGAAACCAGCTGACCATGGACTGAAACTGTAAATCAAAACAGACCTCTCCTCCTTTAATTGTGGGTTTTGAGTATTATGTACCCACGATGCAGAAATAACAAAGACAGCATGTGAATGAGAGTACATATGCACACATGCATGAGAGTACACCACGGCAGAGTGCATGAGAGTGCATCAATGTACCGTGAATAACACTAAGTGACTTTTAGCAGGTTGATACATCAAAATGTTGTCTTATTTGGATTTAATTTATATTCCTTTAAGATATAGTGAATTTGAATATGTTACCAATTTTGTATCTTCTTCCAGGAATTATGTCTTTTCTTTGATTTTCCACTGGGGTTTTATCTTAATAATTTATAAAAGGATGTATTAAATTAAAAATTGTCTATTATATGTCTTTTGCATTTTCTTTCACTTTAGAGTGCTATTTTGTCTTCCATAATTTTAAGATTCTTGTACTGTCACATGCATTCTTATACTATCTCTTTATTTTCTTCCTATGATAACCTGGTTATAAAGCCTCTCATTTCTCAAGGCTAGGCACATATTTATCAATATTTTAATTCTTTATGTCATTGATTTCTTGTTAATGGTGAACTAGGCTGTGAGCTAGGAAACTTCATTTTCCCCTCCAAATAATAAATTAATTGTCCCAACAAAGAAACGGTTATCAGTAATTTCCCAAAAGACTTAAAATGCCACCTTTATTTTGTGTTTTTTGACAAAGCTGTGCTTAGTTCTGATTTTGTATTATATTCTATTAATTCATTCATAACACAGGATTTTAATTACTACAGATTTATAATATATAAGTATATACATATGCTAATACAAGATACTGCAATTTTCTCATTATTCTTTCTTATAACAAAAACCATTGGCTCTTTTTTATTAATTTACTAATCCAATAGAAACTTTATAATTATTTTGCCAAATTCAGTTTTTTAAAAATCCTTTTGAGTTTTGGATTGGAATTTTACTTGATTTACAGATTAATTTGAGAATAATTGATGTCTTTCTAATATTATGATTTCTTAGCTCTCCACTTATTAAAGTTTTAATTGAGTTGTCTATAAATTATAGAGCAATATCAAATATTAATTGTGTTAGCAGGCATCTTGATCTTGCCTAACTTTAATGAAGCTCATAGCCTGCAAGTTGCAAGAGCAGGCACTGGAATCAAAATTCTGGAGTTTGCATCCCGGCTTCACTATTCAGTACCTTGAGGTCCGTGGGCAGGTTGCTTTCTTTCTCTTTATTTATTTTTACTTTTTGTAGTACTGAGTCCCCCAGCGCCTTTGCATTGAGCTACATCCCCACCCCTTAATGCTTTCTTTTTACTTAGAGACAAGGCCTAAGTCATTAAATTACTGATGCTGAGCTTGCTGCTGCCTCAGCTTCTTGGAGTGCTGAGATTAAAGACGTGTGCCAACATGCCCAGATGAGCAGGATACTTTTCTATGCCAAATTTCCTTAAGTGAAAAAAGTTATAAAAGTAATAGTGATGCCCACTGGAGTTTAAATGATATAACACATGCAAAGAAAACACATACAGCTATGCCCATCCAAGGCCCACAAGAAGTATTATTTGGTAAGATCAGAAGATACTATGAATACTTAAATTTTAAAAAGAATTACAGTGAAAGACATGTTGCCATTAATTCCCCTCAAGATACTCCTCTTCTTTTCAAACACATTTATCCCAGTGTTCTTGTCACTTTCTGAAGCAGGTCTGTAAGTTCCTCTTCATATCTGTAGGTGAGCCATTTGCTGCCTTGATGTCCTGAATCAGTTCAAAACGCTTACTGTTCGTGAGTGTTTTAACTTTGGAGAAAAACCAGAAGTCACACGGTGCCAGATCTGGTGACCAAGGGCACAGCGTAAAGTTCTATGAGCCTCAGCAGCAGCGTTCACTTACTTTTGGTCACACCTTGTGTAGCCACTCACAAAAGAGGACTTCAGGACAGCTTCCGAAAGTGGCAAAAATGATGGAATAAGTGTACTTGAAGTAAAGGGAGAGGTATTCAGGGAGTGTTAATAGTAATGTGTCCTTCACTTTACTACATTTTTTGTTTAAGCTGTCATTGTATGTTGTATTATACCTCATCTGTGTACTGTTTCATCATCCCTCAAGTACTGGTGATCAGGGTTTGAGATGAATTTTCCGTTTCATGTTGAAGATGCCGCCTTCCTACCTTCTTAAGGTGATGTTTTTCTGCATTAGTAATGGATGTTGCCTTTACTAAGTGCCCTGTTTCTACACTGAATTATAACTTTGCATCTGATGAAATGATATTGACCTCAATGAGGCTTTTTTACAAAGTAAACTAGGCTGTGGTACATAAAACCTGCCATCTTGAATATTCAGTTTGTCTTGAGGGGCACCTTTCACTTGCTGTCTAGGAATAGACATACCTACCTGCCACATAGCACTCTGGTACCACCTCATTCTCCACCCTGCCCAGTGTCATCGAGTTTGGCCATTCCAGGATTCAACATATCTAACAGATAATCTCCCCTAGTCTGCTCCAGTGGGAGCAAAGTGACAACCTGGCTGTGAGGTAGCAGGAAGGCTTTGTGGGTCTGGCTGCTTGCCGTAGAGACTTCAAACACTGATGGTGTTTTTATTCGCATATTTGATTCCTTCTGTGATCCTGGTGCCTCCCATTCCTGAGTTTGGGGAATGCTGTGGCAAGAATCCACTTCTCATTATTATCTCCCCCTTCCCAAAGCTGCGTAACATTTGGACCTCTCTTTTTTTCTAAGAACAATACCCTTCATACATCAGCCTCCTTCTTCCAATATCTGTCTGTATTTACCGTCTGCCAGCAACTCTCCATCATTTCTCTTTGACGTTTTGAATTTCTATCTTTTATCAGTTTAGTGGTAATCTGAGAGGGAGTAGACTTGATTCGCCATGTGATCTAGAACTTCTGTCTGAGCACTGGGCCCTTCATCAGTACTCAGTGATTCACTTTGTTCCATTTGAAGTCTTTTGCCTTGGATTCTGCTTTTCCTGGGAATTATCATTCTGACTCAAGCTTTCTTCAGGATGACATTTTCCTAATGTATCTTAACCTCTCTATTTTCATATAAAATGTTTCTGTCCCTGTGTCCTGGGGAGTGATCTTGTTCACACAATCATGACTAAACTTGTTAGAATAAGAAACCCTTGTCACTTTTAAGAATTATGGTCTTTGGCTTATTTCTCATTATTATAAATGTTAATAGTATCTATCTCCTATATTTCTGTCATCTTGCTGCAACAGTTTTCTTATTCTATCTCTTTCACTGTATGGCCAACATTTTCCCTGTTTTTATACTTTCCATTGTGCTGGAAGTTATATGCCCTGCCTTTAATTGTCCATTTTACATTTTTCTAAGACACTAAATGTATAGACCGTACCTTTTAGTGAAGAGTCTTGTATAATTTTGTGCTGTTTCTTCTCTGCTTTTCTTTCTCTGCTGCCAATTTTTGAGTCTTTATTAATTTAATCTGGGATTTGGAATTTGATTTATTATAATATTAATTTTGTGAAGAATAAACTTTGCTTGACTTTATTTTTAATTGACACATAATAATTATAAGTATATGAGGTAGAGAATGATATTTCAATGCATTATGTATGTGATGAGTAATAGGTAATGATCACATGAAGATAATTGGCATCTCCATCTAACATCTATCATTTTTTGTGTTGGGAACATTCAAAGTCTTCTCTAGTAGCTTTTTGGTACATACAGCTAATTGTCATTAACTACAGTTATTCTACTATGCTATAAGATATTAGAAGTTATTTTTCCTATCCAAGTTTTCCTCCCTGTACCCACTAAACTATCTTCTCATCCTTTCCAACTCTTCCCAGACTCTGGTTACCACTATCTAGTCTACTTCCATCAAATTTTAAAATTTTGTATATAAGTGAGAACATGCAGTATTTGTTAGACAAATAATCTTGACATTGGAAGCTGCATGTGTTACCCACTGGGTCTCAGTACCTTGTCAAATTGCAGTTACTTTCCTCTTATGCACTATTTTCTCAAACCCAAATTCTTTCACACTGTCACACACAGGCAATTGTTTCTATTGTCAAGGGACTTTTTGGAGAATGAGATTTAGTATTTTTCAAGCTGTTGCATGTCTTACAATGCTTTTCTTTTGCCTTTGCAATTAACTGGCTAATTAATAAGGATTAGAAATCACAATACTTTTCTGCAAATAGATGTTAATTTTTGTTTTTCTAATAGTTAATGCTTCTGCAAAGTTTTTACCTGGCTTGAATTTGTAGAAAAACTATTTTGTTTGCTTTACCTGTTTTAGATAATTTAACACTTTTAAAACATTTGCCTTTTACCTATAATTTAAAATTTTTTCCCTGATCCATTTCTGTATAGATAAATGATGGGTGCATGGATGGATGAATGAATATACAGATTCTTGTTTACAGTTTTATTTCATTAGGACTAACCCAGCCTTTCAGTCTATACACATATCCATTGCTGTAAGTATTTACTTAATGAAAACTTTGCTTATAGGTCTATCTAATTTGTTTCCTATATTTTTAATCACATAAACAAACTACATATTACCTATAACTACTCTGCCTTCCACATCTCTCTCTCTCTCTCTCTCTCTCTCTCTCTCTCTCTGCCTCTATCTGTCTGTCTCTTGGCTCTTTTACTTATAAACTTCCAAGACCTAAGATTAGGCTCAATCCTGATTTTCATTTTCTATCACTAATTCTATTCTCTCCTGCTGTCGGTGTAGTGTGCTCATGAATTTTTAGGTTTTTTGTAGCATCATCTTACCTTATTCCTACCCCATTTTCTAATCCTGTTGTCTTTTCATGCCATGCTTTTAATTTTTCATCCAAACTTCTGCTTGCCACTTGACCCTCTGCTCACCTGGACCCTCGAGGACTTCTCTGACCACTTAATGTACTCATTACTCTTGATCTCCTTCTTTCTTTTTACTAAGAGTTGTAATGAAATACTTTTCATTTGCTCTTTATCTCCTCCACCAAACCAGAAACTTTAAAAGGGCAGGTACTACATCTATTTTATTTGTAGCTATGACCTCAGGGCTTAGCAAAATGGCTAGCAAACATTAGATGCTCAGTAAGTATTTATGGAATGAACAGTACAGCCACTGTTTTGGTTTTGATTCCCTTTTGCTGTACCGATGCTGCTCTGAACCAGAGGTTCCCAAACTTTAGTCCTCAAAGTGCTACTTTTTTAAAGCATTCATATACCATGTATACTATTATTTACTGTATTTTTAGATCACTTTGCATTTTCCATGTTCGCTATATACTTAAGTCTCATTCTAAGTGATAAAATCTGGTAAACAAAGGTGGTGTCCTAGTTCCAATTTCCTAAAATACGTTGAAATAAACACATAAATGTACATGTCATCCATGAATCAGTTGTATACTACAGATGATAAGTACACACACTTGGGAAATCCTTCCTAAAGATCTTAGGTGGCTGCATTTCCTTGAGGAGCCCATGTCTCCTTGATTTAGGATTTGATCCCTTCCCCTCTTCATCATTTGACAAGAAAAATGTTCGAAGGTTATGATTCATTCTCTTTGCTGCCTGTGATAGAATGGAACAGTGACAACGATTAAAGATACTACAGCCAGCAAGGCAGAAACCGTCCCTTCCTGCTGGGGTTGACAGACTCACTGGAGTAAAAGACAATAAATAAACATATATGGGAGATAATTACAGACTGTGCTTACAGCAATGAGGAAAACAAACTATGGGGTTTAGAGCGTGATGTTGGAAAGTGGCGACATTCAAACTGAGACCTGAGGATAACAGTTGACCTGTGGGGCAAGCCAGGGTAAAGTGTCCCAGGAAGGAGGAGCAACAAATGCCTGGAAAAGGGAAATGATGGAACTGGGTGGCTTGGGAGCAGCTGCTAGCACGTATCTCTTGAGTTCTTTAAGTGCCTTTCAGAATGTGAATGTAGAGCTGGACCACTCCACATTAAAACCCAGACAAGAATCCAAATTTGTGTGGTTCAGGCAGACGTAAGAGATGGGAAAAGTATTGATGACCCAACAACCATATGTGTGGCTTCAAGCATATCTGAGGCCTGGACAGTATGGGACCAGCTAACTTCCTACTGTGTTGCCCAGCGGCACTAACCATTTCTCTTTCCTCTCTATATAATCAGAAAGCCAACTGTGAGGATAATTTTCAGCTGTGGAGTTTAATGTATTCTGGTGCACCTACAACTTTCAAGAAACAAAATGGAAAGGCCCTTATGAGTGCTTCATTTCTCCTAGGCAAGCAACAAACAATCGCCGAGAAACAGGCATTTGCTTCATCCCCACAGTTGAATCACCTCGCACTAGGGGGCGCTGCTATCCTGCAGGAAGTAGAGCAGGATTGCAGTACGCATCCCTGCAAAACCATTCAGGTCTCTGGGAACTCAAGAGGGCAAGGTTTTAAAACTTGGTGTAAAAAAGTAAGTAAACTCGTAGACTCATAGAGAGTTGCAAGTGCCTAGGAAACATCCAGAACTTACGGGGACTGACCGGTCCTTAGAGTGGATCTCAGTACAGATGATAAGGGAAGAGTGGTGCAGTGTGGACCATGTGGGCAAGGGACACTAGTCACTGAAGATGCTCAGGTCAGGGAGTCTGGCATCAGAAGGCTGCTGGGTTGACCAGCTTCTGCCTCCTGCTGCTCAGAGTGGACAACTTTATGTGCCTAGTAGCAGGAGTGTGAGTGCAAACCATTTTAATGGCTTTGTGTTCTCCAGGGAATGTGATGAAAGCTTTTCTGCAAAGTGTGACAGAAAGTGGGGAAGGGTGGGTCATTTGCAGACAATGGGAAAGATCTGAAGTTTTGGTCATGGAGAGTGGCAGAGCCAGCTGGCCAGGGTAATATGGTGGACTTGCCAGTTGAGTGCTAAAGACCCCCAGTGTGTTGGCTGGCAAACAGGTATCTGTAGTGGAAGCAACCTGCCAATTTAAGGTATTCCCTTCAATGCCTCCTCTGCTTGAGTCCTTTGAATGCAGATTTGGAGAAAAGTAACCAGGTTCTCCTGGCCCCCAGTGCCACTCAGGAGGCTCTTTATACAAGTCCTGGGCCTTTTTGAGAGTATCCTACAATCCTGAAGGATGATCAGTCATTCTGGCCAACAGTGGTGGCTGCAAAATTTCTGTGTGGGGAGAAGGGAGAAGTGGCAAAACCACTGGAGAAGGGATAGAAAGCTTGTAGTAGAGTTGCTAATGCACTGGTTCTCTTAAATGGACTCACAGGAACTATGAGGGGAAATTACCTTCACTGCCCGCCACAAGTACCATCTTGCTTCCCGGATGACAGTGTCACGTGGGGAAGTGTCACACATGAGTCAGCTGGCTTCAAATAGATGCTAGGTAGAGAAAGGCGGTGAGTGGCTCCCTGCAGCTTTGGCAATGGTAAGAAAAAGTGAGATGGTCCTGTGCTGACTGGGATGGACATCAGAAGACAGTGATACTGCTTGAATCTGATTATAAATTAGATATAGGTATTGCTAGGGCAACTGGTGGATGTTGGGCTATGAACATTAACTGAGACAGACCAATGATAAGTCAAGGGAAAATATGTATGTAAAATGTGCATGAAGACCACCAACATGTATTCCTAAAGCAAAGAATAGACAAATTGCAAGAAGTAAAGAGTGGGCAAATGTTCCACATACCACAGGAAGGTGAAATAAGACCAGGGGCAAAAGTGGAATTGGTCTTTGAGGGTTGTGTTCAGGGAGAGCTGTCTCAGAGTAGGGCAGGATAGGAGTCAGCTACTATAACAAGTCAGGGGTGTCTGTGAGGTGAGGAAGTGGAGACACTGAGCCTTATTCTGTAGAACTTTGGCTGGAAGGACTAGGAATCACTGGACTATACCAGAAAAGGGTGGAGGGATGGATGATGAACTTGTTGAAATGAAAAAGACAACAATTAAAGGGGGGAAATCAAGTAAAGAAAAAGGAAAACATTCATGGTGGACACAGAGCTTTATGGTCTACATGACATTCTAACCTTACCCAGCTGAGACTTCATAACAGTCAGGGGAAGTTGGTATAATGATTAATTTAAAGCCACAAGTCCTGGAAATGGAAACGCTGCAACTCATGTCCAGGTGTTCTGAATTCAGATCATCCACAACTCTTCACCTAACATTAATTAGCCATTCCACTGAATACACTAAGCACCAAATGTGTAATTTATGCCAATATATATTGTCTTGCTGCTCAAATGGCAAGGACCAAGAGGTCAACTTCCTTGTGGAGCCTGTTAGAAATTCAGAATCTCAGTATGGCCTGGAGGCTCAGAACTGTAACCCCAGCACTCTAGGAGGCAAAGGTAGGACTGTTAGTTCAAGCCCAGCCTGGATAATTTAATTACTTAGTGAGACCCTGTCTCAAAAATAAAAAAAAATTTTAAAATGGGCAGGAGATGTAGCTCAGTGCAAAAGCCGTAGGTTCAATCTCCAGTACTACAAAACAAAACCAAACCCAAACAGAGCAACCAGAATCCCAGACCTACTGAGTCAGAATCTGCATTTCTGCATTTCAAGCCTCCACCCCTCTCCCAGCTACCCAAATGTACATTACAGTGTGAGAAGCACTGCTTTAAGTAACACAGTCCCAGGAAGAAGGGAAGGGGAGTGGGGAGAAGCTAAGCCCAGACTGAGAAAGGGTAAATGTACAGTTACCTACAAGGTCTCCCCGTTAGCCACAGATGGAGCCTAAGAAAGTGAGGTCCAGTTGCCTGGAAACTTATTAGAGCTGTATATGCAGCAGCAAAACAGTCACCAACACCCACGATCACCCTGACTTTTCCAAACCCGCCTCTAGAGAAAGGAGCGGTACATCCTCAGCCTCCCATGTCCTTGCCACCCACCCACACAGCTCAGTCACACCGAACAGCTTTCCTCCCCTTCCTCCACATGAAGGTTCTCTTTTTCCTAGATAATATCGATGGAGACATTTTAAAATAACTTTCTATTTGCTAGTTTTTTAAATGGCAAAGAATATATGCTCATTGTGAGGAGAAGAAAGATCCATTGAGTAGTACAGATCACTAAAGGTGAAAGTAAAGTTCTATTATACATTATAATCCATCTCTGCTTCTCCAAGGTCATTCTCTGAAGAAAATCATTGCTAACATTTAATTGTGCATCCTTTTAGAAAAAGTTTATGCATGCACACCCTAGCATGTGTATGGATATTTTGTATGCAAATAGACTTATTAATCTCACTGCAGCTTGCTTTTTTCACTTAATGATACATCCTACACTCCTTTTGTGTCAATATTTTTATTAATTTGTTCCATTTTTAATAGCTCCATTATAATCTATTGTATGTCCTTCTTATAGTTTCTCTGCCTAGCCACCTACTAATGGACACATGGGTTGTTTCTGGCTGTTTTCTATTATGAGGTTCTAGTAGTCAGATTTGCACTAGCTGCTATAACAAATAAGCCCCCAAAGAAAAGTTTATTTCCTGCTCTCACTAGTCTGGAGAAAATGTTTCCTATTTGTAAGAAATCTTTTATTCTCCCACTTTTTAGACTTGCTGTCTTCTAGGGTCACAGAGTGCTCACACCCAACTAGAGGAACAGAAAAAACAGCCTAGAGGTAATAAACCTGCACTTCTACTCACGATTCCTGTCAAGAATTAGCCATAGCTCCCATTATAGATGCAAAAGGTGCTGGGAAGGTGGCCACTGACTGGCACCACCCTCTGGGAGCAGCACTACACTATGAAAGGAAGAGCAGGTCTGTTTGTAGACGCCTCCGTCTCTGCCATAATTGTTGCAGTGAACATCTTTACACATCATTCTTTATATATATTTGTGCCAAATAAATTTACAGAAGCAGAATTTCTGGACCTACAAGTATGCTTTAATCCAATAGGTAATACCTAATTGCCCTCCTAAAACATCATTGATGTACAAAGCAATCAATGTTAGCAGGGTGTTTGTTCTTCATGTTGCTGCCTAAAGTACAACTATTAAAATTTTTAAAATACATTTCCTAGCTTTTGGGTGAATAATATGATATTGTGGTTTTAATCTACATTTCTTTGATTTTCAGAGATCGAGGGTGTTGAGAAATTTTTGAGTGTGATACTGAGATTTTTTTCACATTTTTCATTTGTGGCTCTTTTTTTTTATCAACTCTTTTCCCATAGTCTGTTTTCCTTTCTTTTATTCGCTGGCTCTTCTCTATGTACTTATCTTCAGGGAGCCTGAAAAAATATATAAACTCTATAAATATATGGATAAACATATAAAACCACCCCACTGTGTTTCTAGCATATATGCTACAAATATTTTTCCAATTATTTTCCTCTTATTTTATTTATGATATTTCTACATTCCAATGACTTACATTTTTTAAGATGTCATCTAACTTTTCAATCTTTCCCTTGTTTATGCCTAGAAAGGCTGTCTTCGTGCCAAGATTAATTTTTTATAGTCTCACGTTTTCTTCTGGTGCCGAAGTCGCACTTGAAGCCAGATTCTGCAACTGTGTTGCTTTGGTTTAGTTTGCTTTAGTTCTCTGTGTCCTAGTTTCCTTGTGCCTAAAACAGGAACAGCCAGAGGGCCTGATTTGTAGAGTTATTGAGAAGTCAGGGTGAGATGATTCACACACAGAGCCCAGCACCTGGCCAGTCACTGCACACCTGTTGGTTATTAGTTTATTTGTGTCCAGGGTTGATGACCATGTATATGCCTGATGTCTGCTGCATGCCCATTTCTTTTGCTTAGCAAGTGATAGGACTTCTGCAAAAAACACTCTTTGATTCCCAATTCTAGATGCACAACCAGCCTTAAAATAGCCCACAGTCCTTGGTATAGATCCACCATGAAGTGTCCTCCGGCCATGCAGCAGGACTCCAGACAAATTCCACAGCACGGGGTATGGGTGAAAGAATGAGCTTTACTGGGGGCTTCTGCAAACCAAGATTCACAATAAAAGAGAAAGGAAGGCAGGGTTACCCTTCCTGAACCTGGACAGCTGTGGGCTTATGGCTTAGGGAAGGAACTTGGCCCCTCCACACATCCTCACAACTTCTTTTCTTGGGCAGGGTGTAGTTCAGTAGTAGAATAAGCACAGCCGTGGGCTGGGTCCCCAGCACTGGAAAACAGACAAAACAACAACAGTGACAATACTTCCTATTTTGCTGGCAGGGATGAGAGCAGCCTTGCCCATAGGAAGACAATCAAATGACTAATTGAGCTGTTCACCACAGTTATCTAGCTGCTTACTACCTGCACACCTTGAGGACCTATGGGAAACGGTTCCTCGCTAAACCCTCTTGCCAGATGGAGGAAGCTAGCTGACACTTCTTGTGGGGAGCTGAGTTGAGGTGTAACCCCTTACACAGGAAAATGGGGATCACATCCCTTCAGTCCCAGTAGGGCCACAAAGTTGTTAACTCCTTGAGAAAAAAGACTACACTTCATGTATCTTTTTATCCCTGGCATACAGAAGGTGCTAAATAAATACTTGCCTACTGAATGAATACATGAATACATACCAGGAACAATACCAGGCATTGTTGATGTAAGAGATGTGACAGTTATAATCCCTACCTTCAGAGATCTTACGCTCTAGGGGGACTCAGATAAAGTGTTTTTAAAAATGGGTTGTGTCTATACAGGATACCACGGAAGCACAAGAGTGAAAAGTGCCTTACACTTCTGAGCAGGTACTACTAATAAGGGCACAGTCGGGAATGCTCTACAGTGGAGCTTCACAGTAAGCTGGGAGAACAAAGTTTTGCCAGACAGGTTAAGGGGGACGGTATACAAAGCACACAACATGTCAACATTTCCTTAGCATGAAAAATAAAATAGGGCTGGGGATTTAGCTCAGTGGCATAACGCCTATCTGGAAAGCATGAGGTCCTGAGTTCGATTTCTAGTACCAGAAAATAAAAGAATTTGTGGAAGAAGAGGCTTGACCCTGAATAGTCCTCTTGAGCCACAGAAATCCTAGTTTCAAGCGAGCAGTGAAGGGTGAGTGATGGAGTTTAAGCTAGGACTTCATGTCTTGCTCCTGAGTCATATAAGAGTAAGGGTATGGGCTGCAGCCTTGTAAGGAAATAGTCTCATGATACTCAACTCCAGTCTACACTCAACTAGATGGAGATAAATGGTCACAGGTGCTGTGCCTGGCACTCAGCTCAACGTGTGTGGGATTAGCAGGTTTAGTTTTAA
Source organism: Dolichotis patagonum (assembly GCA_004027295.1). Taxonomy (NCBI): domain Eukaryota; kingdom Metazoa; phylum Chordata; class Mammalia; order Rodentia; family Caviidae; genus Dolichotis; species Dolichotis patagonum. The sequence continues at coordinate 11,543 of PVJX010014753.1, read as the reverse complement.
GAATCAGTTCCTTTCAATAAGGCCTTTTCCCTCCTCTTCTGCTCCTAATTATCCCTCCAGAGACTGCAACGATTTTCAAGGAGCCTGGTTGCCCAGTTAGGAGCTCATAAATCACCAAAGTCCCCCAGGCAACCGGGCCTTCTAGAACAGATACATAGAGTATACAAATTTAGCAGGAAATGAACTTCTCCGGAGCGTTTTATCAAGTAATAATCAGAGGTGTGCTGGTTCCATGAGCTGCCCCCAGTGGCTGCTCAGACAGGCTCTCATGGGCAGACACACACAGGATGTCACTTGTGTGGACAGCAGAGGCCAAAGGACCTGTGTCTGCCCCGACAAGTGGACAATATGGGTCAAAAATATAATTTAAAAATTTTTTTTCAGAAAGCCTCAGGATGATGACAAAGTATTTGAACTTTTTTCTAACAAATACAATAGAAAGTGTGTGATGTTTTCCTTTGGGTGATAAAGTATGGAATTCTGAACCTTGGAAAAGAGCAACACATCTCTGCTAGTCCAGATTCCATGCTTCTACCTCACTATTCACAGATTAAAGCCCAAGCTTTCGTTTTCTCCCTTCAACAAATATTTTCAGAACACCTACTAAGTGCCAACTCCCTTCTAGGTATTGAGACTACACCAGTGCAAAAGACAGAAAAGAAACCTTATTCTTGGAATTTGCAATCTATACTGGCAGTGGAGAACAGGGACCCTAAACATACAAATAAGTGCATAATGATTAGATGGGAATGAGTGTGACCGTATTAGTCATTATTAATGTGGTGCTCCCCAAACTTCTCTCACCATAAAAATCATGAAGGGAGCTTGTTGAAAACAGAGATTTGTGGACTCCAACCGCGACTCACTGCACAGGACTGTACAGGAGAGGAGCATGGGGGTTTTGTTCGCTAAGCCACACCCTCGTTGATATCCATGAACAACCACAGTAAAGGTCCTGAGGCTTAAGCAATGCATTGTCTACAGCAGTGCTTCTTATCCCACTAGACTCATCCGGGGAGCTCTAAAATTGCGGGTTCATGGGCCCAGTGCCCAGAGATTCTGAGTTAATTAGTCTGGCTTGGGACCCAGGCATTTGCATTCTTCCAAAAGCTCTTCAAACGGTGGCAGCCACACTGCAGAACCTTGGGCCAGGGGCCATGAGCAGATGGCAAAATAGAGATGGCATGAGAAGTGCTCCTTTAAATCTCACTTTACTGTCTGAGGTTTTAGTCAAAGTTGAGCTTGGATGCACCCCGCACACACACACACACACACACACACACACACACACTGATCTATTAACCAGAGCACCCAGGTCTACAATGAATTCTTAACAATGACAAAAATATCCCCTGCAAGACTGTCTGCCAAAACCTTCCTCTGCTCAAGGCCTGAACACTAAGGAGAAGCGTCAGCAATGAGAGCTTCTGAGGTCATGCTCTGGCTCGGAGAGGTAGTAGAAAATTTAAGAGGTGCAGCCTAGTGCGAGGTCTTTTGGTCATTGAGAGGATGCCTTGGAAGGGGGTATTAGAGCTTCAGTTCTTTCCTCTTCCTCTCTTTTATGTTTTCTGACCATGCAGTGAAAAGTTTTGTTTCAACACATACACTCTGCCATAATGCACTGCTTTATGACAGGTTCAAAGGCCATAGGGTCAATCAGTCATGAACTGACATCTCCAAAAACAGTGAGCCAAAATAAGTCTTTCCTTTTTATGGATTAATTACACCAGCCATTTGTTTCACTAGTGGAAAGCTGAGTAACACAGGCCTCTTCTCAGTCAGCACTTGCCTCTGATCTTGAACCCATTAACTGAGCACCTATGGTGTGGCAGGTAATGTGCTTAGAAGGAAAAAATGAACAAGAAATATTCTGGTTGCTAATGTTGTGTTGATATTAAAGGAGGCATGACTAATAGTTACCGCAAGATGGGACACAGGTGCTTGCAGGTATACAAAACACCATGAGATCACAAGGCAGGGTTCACAGAGAGTGTCATTTTTTATTTGAACTTGGAAAGATGAATAGGCATCTACCATGGCAAGAGAGACAAGAAAGATTATCCAGAATCTTAAAATCAAACAAGAACTCACCAAGTGCAAAATAAACATGAAAGAACAAGGTGTGTTTGGGGAGTGGATTTTGTGTTCAGAAAGATGTGAGCTTTAGGTTACCAGGAAGTGGAAAGACACTGATTCTAGAAACAAAAGCAAGATACTCATATTCAAGGAACATGGGTCTTATTCAAAAGAACTGTTGATGGTTGGCATGGTTGGTTTTGCTTTAAAAAGTTTTTCCAGTTGACCATAGAATGCAGGATGGATTGAAAAGGAAAACTCAGTAGAAGCCTGGTAATCAGAGAAAAATCTGTTTTCTGCAACAAGGAAATAGGCTAAAAAAAAGGTCTGTGCTAATATTGTTTGGACAATAAAATGCTGATATCTTGTACTCTGAGTAACTAATTTAAAGATAGAAATACACAATGTATTAACCATTGTTACCCTCCTATTACCTTGTTTTGAAATTTTGTTTTTTTTTTCTTTTTTAAAAAAATGCAACGGGCTATGTGAGTGACTAGGAGAGAAGGATGGAGAGTTGAGAAACTGGGCAGAGAAAACTTACAAGAATGAAAGAGATGTGCGCAAAAATGCCTCCAGGGGTTTTCATAGTAATATTATTCACAAACGTAGGCAAAAGAGCAAAGTTTGGAGAGGCAAATAGTGAGTTCACTATTGTTGAGGTGAGGAATCTTGTCCATAGCTACAGTTTGACATTCCAGTTGAGGACACAGAAAAGTTGTGCATTGTGTTCAATTATGGAATTGTGAGTCAGCATCTCACAGGTGAAGTTAAAGACTGTAGAGGGAAGAAGTCAGCCAGGAGGATCTATAAAATGAGAAAAGTAGGACATTGATCATTGCAAAGATTCAAAATCATTTGGAAAGCGTTAGGAACTTGAAAAGTTGGTGGGAGCTTCAAAACATGACTGGGTTAGACAGATTTTTTTGGTTTCATTTAAGCCTCAGAAATACTGATGGAGACCCTATTTGTGCCATGGCTTGTGGTCAGCTCTGGAGATAGACTCACGAATAAAATGTATCCTACCCAACTTCATGGAAATTATCAAGAGAAGTAGATGCAGCTTTCATATAAAAGGAGAAGCCAAATTGTGAAAGATAGAGGTGCAAGCAACAGAAACCAACTCTAACCTAAATTCACAATAATTTATAGGCAGGATTGTAGCAACCCAAAATCCTGAAAGAAGTAGAAAGATAAAAGCTCAGAAGTATAAGAACAAAGAGAACCAGGTGTGGTAGAATATAACTATAATCCTAGCACTCTGAAAGAACCGCTCCCTACCAGGGAGTGAGGACCTGGTAATGTAGCTCAATGTGATAGTCCTGGATTCAACCCTCGGTACCACAAAAAAGCACAGAGAGGGCCATAGAAATTTGATAACTGTGATGGGGAATCTCTTCCAGGGCAATATGTCTGGTTGGAAGAGCTCCATTTTCAGTCTCTATGAAACATTTTTAGTCTTTGTAACATAACTGGCATTTATTGGTCCTGACTTCCATCATCTACCCACTCTTCAGCCCACCAAAATTTTGTCCAAAGTAGGAGTGGTAGTTCCTCAAAGAAAAATCTGGGGGCTGTAACCAGATGTAAATTGTTGCTGAGCAAGTTAAAACAACAGATGGGAGGTAAGTCCAAACAGTGAGTGTTAAGCCATTCTTCCTGTAATTTTTGCAGAGCTACACAGAAAAAGAAAGGAGGCAGAAGCTTAAGAGGGTTACAGGGTGAGAGAAAAGTTCAGCTGTTTTCTAGCAGCTGGAAGCAAGTAAGCAGAATTTAATCTGCAATAATAATGAGAAAAGATGTATCTCAAGGCACAGTCTAACACTCCACTCCCATGCACACAGATCAAGGAGTATATGTACATTCTCCTTGTACATCATCATTGACAACCCCCAGTATACCATCCCATGGATCTGCTGGGAAGGCCCAGAGGTCAGCAGTGGAAGCTAGAAAGTGTAGGCCAGCAGGGCGAAGGATCTGTGCCAGTAGGTTGAGGGTTCTTCAGTGGAGCCAAGAAGCAACACTCAAAATAAGGACCAGGGCTCCTCTGAAACGTACCACAGCCATCCTCAGTGACAATGAGTTCCTGAGCTCCGCCAGTGATGAGAACAGCTGAGTACATATCAGGAAGCGAGCATGACATCCGTGCCCAGCTTGGGAATGATGTGCTACTCTGGGTATCATTGGAATTTATCAGGATTTTCTAAACTGCTAACAAAAAGAGGTATTAATTGATGATGTTCCCAGTAAAAGTTCTTGACTTCATAGTCAAATACACTTGAGAAATGCTGCACACACAATTCCTGTCTTGGATATTCTTTCGTGCACTGAAGGTTATTGCAAAGAAATCTGTTTGCTGGCCTATCAAGTCAGTTACATCTGTGCATTGTGAGGCTGATGTCAATAAGAATTTGAAAAGTCCTTAAATAGAGTTTAAATGCACTGTCACTGTGTATAACTTTGTCTATAGTCACTGTAAATCCCTGACAACACTGTGTGCCAAGATCAACATGTAATATGACCAAATCTCTAAGAAAATCAGCCAAAGAATTCTATTCAAGTATAATTGTGCATAATGATATCCTACATTAAAAATCAGTCTACTAAACACTATTAAAACTTTCTGCTCACAAGCGTCCATACAGACCATAGGCAGGGCCAAAATATCACTTGTATCAGCCTAGTTGCACGGTGCATTTGTGGACTTGCAGAGCTAATTGGTGGGTTTTCAGGGAAGCTTGTAGAGGAGGAATCTCAGCACAGGTGCACCCGTGAGCCCCTGTGACCCTTGGTCTCTGAAGCTAGCAGGAGGAGCTCGGGATGGGTACAGATAAAGGTGGAGCTCCCAGTGCAGAAGAAGAAAGTTGAAGAAATTCAGACGTGACAGCTTATATCTTTCCACTGTACTGGAAATTAGATGTATGGTAGAGGTGGATGACAGGAGTGAGGTGGGAGCTTGGTGAGAAATTGGAACAATTACTATGATGAGTGATGTGAGACAATGTAAAGATGAAACAAAAAAAGATTATTTGGCAGTGCTAAGGATTCAACTAAAGAACAAAACTGATAAATACATAAAGGGGCAGCAGTGTTGCTCACTGTTGGTTGGTGCCCTGGGGACAGAATTGGAAAGAATGAAAGGTTGGAATGATGTATTATTAGGGAGCGAAGAATACAAGGAAATTAATGATAATTATGATGCTATTGAAATAATTATTAATTGGGCTCAGAAAGGTATGAAAAAAAGTGAAGTTACAGGGATTATAGGTGCATTTGACAATAGTATAATGAGTTTTAGACTTGGTAAAGGTGGAAAGTTGTGATCTATAGTTTCTTATGGCTGTCATAACAAATCACCACAAACCAGATAACAGAAAACAATATATGTCTATTCTTTCACAGTTCCAAAGTTTAGACTTCTGAACAAACTTCTCAGCAGGGTTCAACTTTCCTGAGGCTCTGTGGAAGAGCTGCTCTATCCCTGCCCTCTAGGTTCTGGGGACAATCTTTGGTGTTCTTAACTTGCAGATTATTACTCTATGCTTTGCTTTTGTTTTCAGGTGATCTTCTCTGTGTGTCTCTTCTCTTAAAAGGGCATCTATCATAGGATTTGAACCCCACCCTAATCCACAGTGATCTTATCTACAGATCTTAATTATATTTAGAGACTTTTTAAATACAGTCACAGTTATGTCACACTCGGGTTCTAGGTGGACACATTTAGAGGTTCATCATTCAACTCACTACATAGTCTGAGTGAATGATTGTACTCAACCATTTCAAAGTCATGAAAATTCAATGACAAAAGCCAAGAAATAGCCTTGTGTCAGAAATGCTAAAGGAAAGAGAAATGGAGCCATTTGTGGTAGAGAAGACCACGTAACTACGAGGTCAGCTTATTAGAGAGCTGATGTCTATCACAAGAGCTGGGAAGCAGAAGACTAGCAGAAATCTGTGTTCCTGAGGATTGAAAGGATAGATGTTTTGCCAAGTGCTGGTAAATCACAGCATTAGGAACTGGAAAAAGAGGACTGAGGAAAGTGTTTCTTAGCTCTGCCTTATTACCAGAAGAGTTTTTAAGAAGTGTCCAACTTGAATAGTTTGAATTGGTTGATCAGTTGTCTAGAGCCTAGACACTTTATTTAAAAAAAAAAAACTTAAAAGCTATTTGCATAGTTCTAATGTGTAGCCAAAATCAAGAAATACTAGTTTAAGAGAGAAACATGACCTTGTTGGGCAAAAAGCAGGGATTGGGAAGCAGAGTATTCACATCAAGGCTTACAGAGGTTCACCCGAGAAGGAGACTGCACTGCTTCCTACCTCATCCCTACCATCTCAAGCAGAGTCAGGAGATCAAATAAACCAGGGGGAGGAGAGTGGATAACCCACTCTGACTGAGGGCCCACGACCCTGGAATTCTGTGCTTCTCACAACTTATACCAAAGATTTCTGATGTTTTTTTCAACAGGAGAAGATGCCAGAAATCATTTCTATAACAGTTGCTATTCATGCAAAACAAACCTTCCCCCCTAAAAAAGATTTTCTTAATATATTTGGAGCAATATCTTTTGCCAAAACAATTCAATGGCTTACTTTGTATTTTTTGAATATGCAATAAGTGCATTAAAAATTTCAAGTAGTGTAAAAGATTATACAATAAAAAGTATTTCTCATTTATCCTTGATCTCCTGCTTCTATACCCACCTCAACCTGCCTACCCTGAGGCAACTAGTTCTTCCAGTTTCTTGTGTATTCTTCCTGAGATAAACATGCTATAGCTCGCCTTCCTTTATTAAAAACTGCACAGTTGTTCCTTAGTAGCCATCAGGAATGGTCCTAGACCACCCTTCCTGCCAGATACTGAAATCCACTGATGCTCAAGTCCTTACTGATGGCACGTCAGTTTTAGAACTCAACCATGATTCTGGTCGCAAACCCAGTTGGACAAGAACCGAATCAAATTCAGTGGCTAGGTTCAATGTTGATCTTATGGGGAAATTTGATTCAGTTCTTGTCCAATTTAGTTCGCCACCGGAATCATGGAAAGAATTGAGTTTGCAAATCGACATACCACGGCATAGTATTTGCCTATAACCTATACACAACTTCCTGTATACTTTAAGTCATCTCAATATAACCCACAATTTCTAATACAGTGTAAATGCTATTTAAGTAGCCATTTCATTGCATTGTTTATAAATAGTGACAAGAAAAAGTTCTGTGTTAATGCACGGAGACCTACCTGACTCCTTTAATGGGCTAAACCACAATTTGTTTAAACCATGCTAATGGACTTATGGGTTATTTTCCATCTTAGAGCAAATCTGTAAAAGATATTTCTAAAAACCAACAAGAGTGAAAGTGAGTTCTTCACCAGTGACAGAGGCCAGGACTCTGCGGATACGGGAGGGAGGGAGCTGATGGTGCAGAGAGTCTGGGCCTCCTGTCACCCCACTGGGAGCCCCATCTAATGGTGTGTTGCTTCCGCCCCCAGGAGCCTGATGCCCAGGACCCTGGAGACCCAGATCACGCTGGAGAAGACGCCCAGTTATTTCGTCACTCAAGAGGCCCCACGACGGATCTTCAACATGTCCCGGGACACCAAGCTCATCGTGGTGGTGCGGAACCCGGTGACTCGCGCCATCTCCGATTACACACAGACGCTCTCCAAGAAGCCGGACATCCCAACTTTCGAGGGCCTCTCCTTCCGCAACCGCACTCTGGGCCTGGTGGACGTGTCGTGGAATGCCATCCGCATCGGCATGTACGCGCTGCATCTGGAGAGCTGGCTGCGCTACTTCCCGCTGGCCCAGATCCACTTCGTCAGCGGCGAAAGGCTCATCACCGACCCCGCGGGCGAGATGGGGCGCGTCCAGGACTTCTTGGGCATCAAGAGGTTCATCACGGACAAGCACTTCTACTTCAACAAGACCAAAGGATTCCCTTGCTTGAAAAAGACACAATCGAGCCTCCTGCCTCGATGCCTGGGCAAATCCAAAGGGAGAACTCATGTACAGATCGATCCCGAAGTGATAGATCAGCTCCGGGAATTTTATAGACCTTATAATATTAAATTTTATGAAACCGTTGGGCAGGACTTCAGGTGGGAATAAACCACCAAAGGGCTCTTCCCTCATCTCGTTCATGAGGTTTGCTGCCTAGGCCTCTGATCCTCCTCACTCAACAAACTTCACCCCAGTCTCTCTTCCCATCCTAGGTTCCACTCTTTTGAAACCAGGAAGTTCCCAAGACCAAGGCCAAGAGACCAGGAGGTTCCCTGCCACTAGCTCTCACCGATCTGTCCAGGCAGATTTGAGCTGCTTCTGGCACATCCATTCAATTCCCAAATTGTCTCCATTCCATCTTTAAGAGGCCTTGAGTGGATCTTCCAATGATCATGGAAATTATAAGAGGTGATGGTTTTGTTGCTATGAACCCAACTGTCTGTTCCTGTCACCACCCACCCAGAAATGGGTTTGTTAATTCCAAGTGGCATGTACTTTCCCTCTGAGCTTAATTCCCCAGAGCAGCACTGGGTGGTAGGACGGGAGAGCATCCTCAGTCCTTCTCAGATCTTGCAGAGATTACAAAGCTAGAGGCACCCCTTTGATGATGATACAAGGCAGTGATTTCAAAACCTGTGGTGTCAATGTGCCTGGAGGATACTGTCTTTGAAAACCACTTTGTGATTCACCCTGCTCCCTGTGAACAAAAGCACATAACTGCTGTTACGGGTACTTTCCTCATGCGAGCTTTCGTGTGTAGCATGCGACGGAATCATGCTTGTCCATGTGAAATAAATATGGCTCTCTTGTGTCCTTAACGCTGAACTTTGTAAGCCAGGCCTGTTACATGCTCCATTCATTCAGCTCCTTCCACCAGAAGGTACAGCTGGTGCCAAGAGAGTCTGAGAGGATAGTGAGCAGTGCAAAGATCAAATTATAGGAGGGAGAGGCCTGAGTACAGGGGTAGAGGAGCCCAGAGAATCCAGGCTCAGAAATATCACACAGAGACTCTCACGGATTTTCTCTTTCTGAAACATACATCTGACTGGTAAGATCTTTGCTTAGACACTTTAGGTTGCAAATGCCAAACGGAAGGTCTGAAGATTGAGGGGACAATCCTGTCTTTTGCTTGACTAGCATAATGCTTTGAAATAACTATAAACAGTTAAAACTTAAAAAACTAGAGGCATTTATATAAAAATATGGACACCTCTCCCGCCCCATTTTGGTACCAGTTATCGAGCCCAAGGCCTTGAGTATGTAGGCAAATGCTTTACCACTGAACTGCATTCCCAGACCTTTTAAAAATTTTATTTTGAGGCCAGGTGTTGCTAACTTGCCCAGCCTAAATTCCTGCTTTAGTATCCTTAATAGGTAGGTTATGTACAGTTATGTGCCACCATGCCTAGCCTCAGCGGCTGCTGCTTCTTTTTCTTCTTTTCTTTCCATATTGGGGGTTAACCTTGGGCCTATTTCACTGAGCTACATCTTCAGTCCTTTTTATTTTTATTTTTTTATTTTGAGATAACATCTCACTAAACTGTTAAATTGCCCGGGCAGGGTTTAAACTTCTGAACCTCCTGCCTCAGCCTTCCAAGTAGCTGGGATTACAGCCATGCACCACTGTCTCACCTCAGTTTATGCTTTTTAAATGGAATTTTGGCAGCGCCGAGCCTGCACTCCAGCATGACAACTTGTTACCACCTTTAGGTGGGGCCTTCACTCCCCAGCTTCCCTCCCCCAGTTTACTCCATCTGCCTGGTTCCTGTAGGCATCTGAGTTCCCAACCTTGAATGTGTTGGAGAACCTCAGATAGTGTCCACACTCTCCAACATGGTGTCCAGTGTGACCCTAACTTATGATTCCTGGCTCTTCCTCATCCTCTGCTCTGCCCTCACAGAATTACATGCCTTTTCTTACCCCCAATCTTGGCCAAGGCCCTTTCCTAGAAAGGATTCTTTCCAGTATCACTTGCTTGGTATTTGTGAAGCTTTCCCAAGCTAAGCTGAGTTATCTGCTCACTCTTCTGTGTTCGCTTGGTAGCTATACATAACTCGATGCCAGCATTTATTACACTAGATTATACTCATGTGTAAATACCCTACCACAGACTGAACTTGTAGAGGATCAAGCCTCTCTTGCTGACCTAGAGTAGGCACAGAAGAACTGTCTGGTGGATGAATGGAGGGGTGAATAGATGTTGGAGACCTGATGGCAAAGCATGGACATCCCCAGTAACTGCAGTTCTGGGATTTGCTTCCCAGATAGTTTCAGAGCACAAGCAGCCAGGGAAGGACTACAGAACCCCAGGAGCCTCTTAGCTTTTGTCTGCTCTGTCAGGCATGGTAGAGGTTCCCTGAAAAAGCAAGATCTGACTTATAAGAGAGATGATACAGAAGCCTAAAGCAATAATTCTGTGTCTTGCCCTATCTTTCTGACCTGTAGCCACACTTGAAGCATCTTCCAGCCAGGGCATCAAATGACTGAGCCTGTGGTACTGAGCACTCAGGTGTGTGAGTTTGCTGCTTTGTGTCTCCCTTGTTAGTATAGAGAAGGGATAGAGAGGGAAGTGAAACCATTCTGCTTAGAATCTGGGCCCCTGACCAGGGGTTCAGGGGCCCAGAATAGCAGTGCCTTAAAAGGTTGAAGTGTGGTCCTCTGTCACTAGTAGCTCAGGCAGTGGTGGTAAACCTAAGGCTTGTGTGCTTCAGTGGGTCATGTGTATCACTGAACTCTGTGAGAGGTTCACTATCACTGACTTTAAGTATGCGGGTCCACAGAACTAGCGACAGAATCCTTGCCTCTAAGTGCCAGTGATTCAGGATGGCTCTTCCTATGACTGTAGCAGAAAGTGAGTGAAAAATGAAGACACCACCCAAAAGGGAACAAACAAGAACAATTGATTCCAAGCTTGCTACAGCCAGGAATCTTGCATTTGACAGAACCTCAAAGGCTGGCAGAGGAGGGGGAGCTTTACAGGATAAAGGCAAAGCTTCAGGGGTGTCAGTGTGAGGCTTTTGGCTGTGGAAGCTGGAGGCGGCTCATTGGGAGTGGGGCATCTTCTATGATTGGCTTAGGCCTATATTTGACTTTCTCTAGTTGATTCTGAGTTGCAAGCAGAAACAAATATAGGGAAGACAGCAGTCCATAACCAAGTCCTGACCATTCTGGGCCAGTTACTATGGAGGATGTGAGCCCAAGTTTCATTATCATATCATCTAGCCATTTTTCCACTGGCACATTCAGTTTCTGAGGAGTAAAGAGGGCCACAAGAACAACCTCTTCCTATTGAAGTTGCACCATCATTTCTATTTACACATTTCCTGTATTGTGAATGATTCCTCTAGAGTGGTGCAAAGGAGTGCTACTACATCCCTTGGGTAGACTCAGTTCTTTGGTCATGCACTTAGATGTGGGGGAAGCTGAGAAATGCAGTCTTCCATTTGGATGGCACTATGCTCA